>SRMA01026683.1:0-206538 GCA_007224835.1 Danionella cerebrum
ATCCATCTCCTACTCTACTTCGTTTTGTCTACGCTGTTTACATAATTTGTTTTTTCCGCTCCCCACTTTGAGAACCACTGGTCTATGCAATCATGCTACACCTTTATTTTATTTAACTTTAAAAAGACTTTATAAATTTACTTTTCTCTTAACTTTAAAATAAAGTTACTATGAATCCAATATATTCTAATAAAACACAGTCCTTTCCCTCTTAATCAAACGTTAACTTGTGTAAATTTATTCAAACTATTACTCAGCAGCATACTGACGTGACAGGAGTGTACATGTGTTACAACCACTGCTCTGATTCATCTGCATGAATGAATATCCCACTGCACAGAGAAACAGAATATTAAATAAGAAATGGGAAGAGAGCGGTTCTAGCACGATCTCTCTGCACCACTTTTGGGAATGGTAGCCTGTGCATCTTTCGGGAACACTTGTTTCCCTGCAGACAGGGCAAGGGAGGGGTGAGGAAAGCCAGATGCTGTGAGAGTGGGGGGTTGAACACACAAATCATACAGCAAGAAAGTCCACCAATGAAGGCCCCCTGGCACACTGACGCAGTGAATGCATGCGGTGTGAAGCTTCTCTCTCTCCTCTGCATAAGAACAGCATCCTCCCCTCAGTTACATGGATAGCAACACTGCATCATAATTCACCGCAAGAATTCCACAGAACGCCACTGTGTCATGCTAACCCTGTGCTGCACCTCCGCCTACATCCAGCAACCTACAAACACTACAGTGGTATACATTTTTCAAGAAAATGTACGATTAATTCATAATTAATGCAGTAGTTTGTCAGTGTCAAACCACCTTTAAAAAGTGAAATAGGTAAGAAATTTAATAAAAGAAATGAAATATAAAGGAAGCAGATGTCAACTGTGAACCTAAATTGTTTAAAAAGTTTGTACATATAACAAGTTATAAAAGGAACATGTGCTGTAATCTACGATGTCAGTCATTGGCTGATGACACACACAGTGGTGTTCTTAACCCCACGCTATTGGTAATATATTAAAGGCTGCTTCTTATTTAACCCTTAGAAGTTCCTGTATGCACCGGTGCAATAATTATAGCGTCTGTTTTGAATTAAGTACGAATGACACAATCCACTTGTTTAATTTTGACTTCAAATATAATATGCAGATTTAAAGATTGGTATTAGTTTTGATATTTTGTATTTTAAACGATCATTACAAGAGTTATGACCCATAATTTGCAGGGTAATTCATATTAAAATGAGATAAAATGTGTGATCTGTTTCAGTTTAATTTTAGACGCCAAGTTTGTGCTATAAGTGTCGTCTAGTGGTAAAAAGAAGGGATAGCACATTGACATAAAAAAACTGTCATAAGGGCTCTTACAAAGCACAATCACATAAAAAGTGCTTGGAACAGTGTATAAGGTTTAGGAGAGAATAACCTTCTCATTGTTTTGACCTGTCTGTTTTTTGGGTGGGGGGTTTGTCTCAACACGGTACATTTTTGTTATTCAACATAAAAAACTGTTGGTTGTCAATTTTTTATTTATTTTTTATTTATATTTTGCAATAAATAAAAAAAGAAGCTTGGTTTGTTCTATACAAAAATTGTTCTATACAAAGCATAAACATTTTTACACAAATTATTAGAGGTAAAGTAGTAAAAACCGCCCAAAACGGCTCTGGACTTCTAAAGAGTTAAAAAAGTGTTGGTCCTAAAACTAAAGCTACACAATAAATCTATTCTTTCCTTTTGAAACTTGCTGTGTAATGCAGTCCTGGTTTGTCCGTTTCTTTCAAAACCATGATAAATGCCAGTCAGGTTTTTTCACAAAACGCCACAACTCCATTAAACAAAACACTGTGCAAAGAAGATGAGGTGTTGAGGAGATGGAGCAAAAGTTCTGCAGATTCTGTAGCCAGTCACTGGATTCAACATTGAATATATTTGTAACGGTTTAATTAATGAAAAAGAAAAAGTTTATATAGATATTAATTGAAATGAATGAAATATGAATTTAATTTTTTTATGACTGAGGTGCTTTATGGAAGTTTGGAACAGATCATTTGGATTTTCCTTAAAACACTTTTTGCTAAAAAAAGAACACATTTTTAATCGAAAATCGAATAATTGCTTTTTTTTTTAAAAAAACTATCAACATACCATTAAAATGTATAATTTAACCTTCATTTCATCTATAAACTGTCATAATAGTGCCATTTAGCCTCCTCTCGCAGTGTTTAAAGCCTGATGGAAACTGTTTTGTTCAATTCACTTTAAAGGTGAAGGGGAATATATTGTATTGCTCATTGGTTATTTCATAATTTTGAACTGGGCAAAATTGCAAACACAGCCACTAGTACTACTACTACTGACTAGTTTTATGCAGACAGGTTTTGATTTAGTCATTTCGTCAAATCTTTACATACAAAACATCCATAGCTTTACAACTGGTTTCTTAGCCAAAAAGAAAAGGATAGATTCCTCCTATGATGAGGGTTATGAAAGATGATCTCCAAATACTTAAAGGAGGTGGAATCCTATGGTTAAAACACTTTGTCTCATCTGTACAGCAGTAGCGGGCGTCTCTTCGGGCTCTGTTTGTGCACTCTGTTATAAGTCAGAGGCTATTAATCATAATGTTTACAGTGCTGCCTCCCAGCAGCCCTCCTGAGGCTCACTGAGAGGAACCAGTCGCTCTCTTCGCCTGTGACTGTCAAACATACACAAGCGAATTAACACTTTCAACATCACCAGACCAAACCAAACCAACACTGCATAGAGGAGTAATAAACACAGTTCATTAATATACTTTCTCCAATAATACATTTCTTCAGGTGAACTATTTTGGTGGCCGTTCTTCAGAATAAAAACATTTTGGTGGCCTCGGGAACTGTTCTGGATGATCTATCTAACTAACAGAAAGAGCTCAGGCACCTACGCCTCTCTCCACAGAACGCTTCTCTGCGTTCGAGTCAAGTACACGTTGCATACCTAGACGGAGTGTTTTCTGACAGCCAAACAGACACACTTGATTTGTCTGGCTGTTTTAAATTCCTTTTCAAGGTTATGCCTTCTCTTAGTCATCTCTGTAGCCCAGCAGGAGCACCACTACAAAAACTGCAGAGAACGATACACTGAAGCACGCTACAAACTTCTGGAAATAATAAAACCCAGCAAAACTATGCTTGTAACACATTTCTGGCTTAAATACCACAAAAAATTCAGGAAATATTACTCCCTTTTCCATGTATTATTCAAACATTTAATAGATGCAGGCTCTATTTAACCCTTTGAAGTCCGGGTCCTTTTCAAGCACTTTTTACTACTTCACAATTTCAGTTTTTGTGGCAATGCTTGATATAATTATTTTACACAAACCCCAGCTTCTTTTTGTTACAAATATTTTTTTTACAATTTTTTTTTACATTACATTACACAATATTTCAACAACAAACCTGAAATTGAACAAAAAGTACAATTCCGAGTGGTACATTTTGTCATTGTTTTAACAGCAAAAATTGACTTTCAAACTAGGTTTACCTGTAACTGGTCAAAATTTGCAGACCTGGCATCAATCATAAGTAGGGGTGTAACGGTTCACGGTATGTATTGAACCGTTTCGGTACGGCCTGTTCGGTTCGGGACACTTGCGTACCGTTTCGGTATTCGGTATTTTTATAGTAATTTAAATTTATTATTAGCGCGATATTAAGCGCAGCGGAACAATGTTCCAAGGCGAGTTTCCGCACGGACGCTATTGAATGACGAGCACGAGCGCGAGTAGGAAAATGGAATCATATCAAAAGCGAAAGAGAAGCCAGAGCTTGAAGACCCTCCCATCTCACTACGGTCTCGTGTTTGAGAACACTTTCGCTTCTCTGTTAAAATACATAACGGGGATAGACGAGTGGATAAATGTAAAGTTGTATGCCGACATTGTTCCACGGAGATCGAGCAGGCAAAACATCAACATTTTCTACTCATTTCTCTGCTAGTGTTAAAAGTTTCCAGGTCCTTGTATTTAATTTTTTATTTAAAAAAATGTGTATTTCTTTATAAAGAGTGCAATTTATTTTAAATATCACCCAAATGTGTCACTTTTATTTATTTTATGCAAGAATTCTACTGTGTATTGGCAGCTTTTCAAAATAATGATTATGTAAGTTCTTATTGTTTTGTACCGAACCGAATGAACCAAACTCTCCAAGACACTGTACCGGTGTAACGGTACGCTAAAATCGTATTCGGTTCGGTACAGTGTCTTGGAGAGTTCGGTTCGGTTAATTTGGTTCGGTACAAAAAAATAAGAACTTACATATTCTTTATTTTGAAAAGCTGCCAATACACAGTAGAATTCTTGCATAAAATAAATAAAAGTGACACATTTGGGTGATATTTTAAATGAATTGCACTCTTTATAAAGAAAAACACATTTTTTTAAATAAAAAATGAAATACTAGTTAGGACCTGAAAACTTTTAACACTAGCAACAGCTTCAGCTTGTATATCAACAAAACTAACTATTCAAGTTTTAGGCTAAAAAGAATAACCTATCCACATTTTCTGAAGAGAGCACAGATCTGGTTGCAGTGACAATATCTCCAGCAGTAGAAAATGTTAGATGTGTTGCCTGCCCGATCTCCGTGGAACAATGTCAGCATACAACTTTAAATTTATCCACTCGTCTATCCCCGTTATGTATTTTAACAGAGAAGCCAAAGGCGAGTTTCCGCACGGACGCTATTGAATGTCGCACAGTAGAGCTGCACGTCACTCAATAGCGTCCGTGCGGAAACTCGCCTAGGAACATGGTTCCGCTGCGCTTAATATCGCGATAATAATACATTTATATTATTTAATACAAATACCGAATACCGAAACGGTACGCAAGTGTACCGAACCGAACAGGCCGTACCGAAACGGTTCAATACATACCGTGAACCGCTACACTAATATATATATATATATATACATGAATGAATGAACAAAAAACATGCAGACAAAATAACACCCTGGAATATTTACTTTCCAGCAGATTTGCTGATCCACCACGAAATCCAATCCTATGTTCTGTGGTCTTGTACTGGTTTACTTCCTGACTGGGATTTGCAAATCCATCTTACACAGAACAAGTGACAATAACTGGATTAAATGTCTTACCATGTTTAAGACATTCTTAAACTACCACAAATGTTTTAATCTAAGTCACAAGAGCTCTACCCCTGAATCTTCATACCTGCCATGCCAGCTGAACACATGGCAGAACCTGCTCTCTGTTAAACGTTCAAATAATAGTTTAAATCTTCATAGGAACTGTTTTAGGTTGGGTACAGATTGTAAATGTTATTAGGTACACTATACAAGTGCACCATGCTTCATGAAACAAAGCGGTTTACCCACAGATCAACATTCCTTTGCAACAAGGAATTACAGAAATCCTTTTAAAATGTAGATTTGTAATTAAACAAACAAAAACAAGGGACCAGTGGATGCTTACCAGCTGAAACTCTCGCCGCCTGTCATACGCATTCTGAATTCCACTGTCTTGCCACAGGGCACGGATGGAGGGCAGGTAGTTTAGAAAGACTTTGGTTTCCACCATGCCATTCGCCATCATGGATGAGCGGGTATCAAAGGCCATAACGGCCTCACCGTGAGCCTGATTCTCCGGGTCTCCCCATGGGATGTGGAGCTTCTCACGTGCATCTACCAGCACACGGATACCTAATCAAACACAGATAATTTAGGACCAAGCACATCAAATTAAAGCAATAATTTGTATGCAGCGTGTTGAAATCTAAGTACACAGGGATGTTTGCTGAACTCTTTACGTCAGGGATTCACTGAAGAGAAAAAAAAACGTTTACATGTTTCTTAACCCGAACAGGAAACCTGACCCACTATGTTGTATTTTGGAGGCAGTCTGACCCATACCAACATGATGGATGCAACAATGTATACAAGACACATATCTGCTCTTGAGTAGGGCTTGCCACTCGCCAATGGGGGTTCTGCCCACATCTATTAGCCAGATATTGCAAGATGTCGTGAGCTCCACTCGCTACAAGTCTGCTCTTTCTAGGTTATTTTTGAGTTGTATTGGAACCAAAAAAAGGGTTCAGGTTATCGTTTATAAAGCATCTAAACATGGCCTAAAATTACATATATTGCGCATTGATAATTAGGGGCCAAGCAGCAAAGCTGCGAAGGCACCTATTGTGTTTGTTCCGTTTCTTCCTATTATTATTATTCTTCCCTCTTCCGTAATGAAGTCAATGGGAGCCGTATGAACCGTTTGCGGGAAAGTTATGAAATTTGGCCCACTTACTGCCAAGCCTCTGACCTTTAAGCTGACCAAATTTGAAGTCTCCAAACCAAACCGTCTAGCGCCACCAATAGGCCAAAGTCACACCTACGTTTATGCTAATAACTTTTGAACCGTAAGTCGAATAAACGAAATTCCACTTCCCACTGATTCCTTGGCTCAAGACGAATCGACCTGACCCTATGACGTCATTTTCCGCCATGCAAATTTTTCCGCCATTTTGAATTTTATGAAAAACCTACTTTTGCTAACTCCTCCGTGGCCGTTTGTCCAAACTTCACGAAATTCGCTCCACATCATCTACTGACTATGCCAAACAAAAGTTATTTCTTCGATTTTTGAAAAGTCAAACCGTTATCGAATTATTCGCGAATGATCCTTATGCAAAACTCACAAAAATGATTGTAAGGCTATAACTTCGCAACGCTTTAGCCAATGTACACCAAACTTGGTCTATGTTGTAACGCCTATGATCTGAGGCTGCCTGCAGTGTTTCATCGCTCTGCCCCCTAGTGGTCTGTAGATATAAACAATTGGCAATTCGGCCTGTATTTCCCAAACCGTTTGTCCAAAATTCATAAAATTGGTATCAGCTCGTTTGGAGCATCAAGCCGAGTCGAACCATGTCCATTTTTACTGTGTCGGCCATTTTAGGCGTCGGCCATTTTGAATTATGCCAAAAAATGCTGTATTTAAAACATGCTTTACTTTAAAATTCTTAAAGTTGTTGTGCATGTTTGACACCATGCCCTGAAGGGACTCAACAAATTTTACGCCAGCGCCACCTTGTGGTCAAAAGATATAAACGATTTTAGAAAAATGCTAATAACTTTTGCTAGCTTTAGCCTATTGTCAAAAATCTCATCCCGTTTTGTTCCTTAAGTTGAGCTGAAAACATAGATATAATATAATTACCATAATTGATTGAACTTCCTGTCTGCCATGTTGAATTGGCTGAAAACCATACTTTTTCTAACTTCACCCAGACCGTTTGTACGATTCTCACCAAACTTGAATTGGAACATCCTTAGACCTTGCTGGCAAAAAGTTATTCGTAGCGTGTTGATTTCTTTCACTGTTTTCGATAAGAGCCATGACGATTGTGATGCCGTCGGGTCAGGTGGTTTCCAAAGCTGTATCTCTGCAACCGTTTGCCATATTGACACCAAATTTGTTGTGAGTCGTCAGTACCAAAGGTTGACCCAAAAATAAAAGTTACTAAAAGCGCCACCTAATGGTCAAAATTCATAAAATTTTAAATAGCGCTCAATTTAAATTTTTTGAGTCAATTTCATGTCTTTGGTTTACATTTTGATGGCGCTTCTGCTCATGTTTTGCCTACTGGATGCTTGGCCCCGCATTACTGCTTGCAGTTATATTTTAATCCTATAACTGCATGAGTTTTTGGCTAAATGTTATACAACCAATCCTTACTTTGAGTTTCTTTCTAGTATAATATATTTTAAAAGTCCACAGCGAAAGGTGTTCTCCTTACTTTTAGATAACTTAATAACGTTGTCTGATTTACAAACTATAATTGTATTGCGGGGCATGTTGGCAAAGTGGGTAGCACTGCGGCCTGTCAGTTAGAAAGTTGTAGGCTCAAAGCTACCAGTGAACTTCCTGGAAGGAGTTTGCATGTTCTCCCCGTGCTGGCGCAGGTTTCCTCTGTGTACTCCAGTTTCCCCCCTTAATCCCAAAACATGCGGTTAGGTTTTTTTAATAATAATAATGTGTGTCCCTCTTGCCCAAAGTGAGCTGGAGAAAGGAACCAGCAGACCCCTGTGACCCCAAAAGG
This sequence comes from Danionella cerebrum, assembly GCA_007224835.1. Classification (NCBI taxonomy): domain Eukaryota; kingdom Metazoa; phylum Chordata; class Actinopteri; order Cypriniformes; family Danionidae; genus Danionella; species Danionella cerebrum. The sequence continues at coordinate 8,113 of SRMA01026683.1, forward strand.
GAACAAGCAGGTAAGAAAATGAACGAGTAATGGCATTGTTAAATTTCTTACCTAAGGTCTAGATTTTATAAAAACCTGCAGACAGAGGAGACGGTTTTTAGGAATCCCATTTTATTAAATAAAAGCTATTGCTGCTGACCATTCAGATTGCCCGTCTGCCTGCCAGACTTTGGTTGGCAAGCCATGTGATTTTCGGACTTTGTAAACCAAGGGATTATTAAGGGAGAAGTACTGGACCTCGACATATGCCATTTTGTGTGCGTGGTGCATTGGTAAAGAAAAAAATACGATGCCAATAATTGTAATATTATACAAATAAACAGAAAACCTGAGTCTGAATTTATGCAAATTTTCTTTCTAAGAATACAGAGACTGACCACCCTTAAACGCATAATTAATTAGCTCTGAGAAGGACTCTCAGAAAATACGTTATTGAGAACCAGGATGATTGGGACATTCACCTGCAGGCCATAGTTATGGAATAAATAATTTTTTTTATTAATTAAATTTCAAAAATTTTTAATATATTTTATTCAGGTAGGTTGTAGTGTTCGTTATACAGTTAGAAATAAATGTATAAACAAGAATAAAACAAATCTATTCAAAACTATTAGCTCTCTTTTGTTAAAGGTACATTTTATTTCCCTTAAACCGAACAATAGTCTTTAGTTGTTTTTCAATTAGTTTCAAGCATGTCTCTGGGAGAATGACAGCCCATTCTTCTTTAGTTTTGCTTGGAAATGTCTCTTCTTCAGACCTTGCATACCTGTTCAGCATAACTGTCTTCATTGATGCATCAATTCCTGACTCGTTTTTTATAGTCTAAGCATGTCTTCATGAGTCTCTAGAAAAATCTCTCGATCGCCTCTGGTTTCTTTACAAAATTAATGAAATCTTTTGCTTTTTGCATCGGCCTGTCTAGTTCGTAATCAATTTCTTAAAAATGAATCCCCTTTACTTTCCCCTTGCCCTAGTAAACATCCTGTGAAGATATAGAACAATTTCCACATGGGGGCTAACAGCTTTGTCTTTAGCTGTACATGCATGTTTTCTTTTGTGGTTCAATGCAATATAAAAAAAAATTGTTTCAAATTAGAGAGCCACCAAGTACAGCCCATACTTTTTAATGTACAACAGGCACCCCCGTATACCACAGACATTAAATGCTTGTGAGACAAACATTGGTAGAAATTAACCCAAAAGAGTCAAGGCCCTCAATGAAACGGTATGTTCAGACATTTGTCAATGTAATGTTCAATTTGAATATTTTTATAGTAATCAATATTTTATCTTTAAGGTGCGGGAAAACGTTGAAAAAACAGGCAAAACACAAGGAAAGGGTTTGTCAGTGTTTAAGGTAGGGGAAGAGGTCCTGATTGAGGAACCTCCCCAAACAAATAAAGGAAATTCATTACAGAATCTCCACCAAAGCCCATTCACCCTGACTTCCCTCACTAAAATGGGTGTGGCAACTGTAAATATGTCAGGGAAAATAAAGTTAATGTCGCACAGCTGAAACTGGAGCTTGGCCCTGTGCTGGAGCAGCTAGTGAGTGTCAAACTAAACTAGATGGTTTACACGCACAACTGTTTAATGTGTTATTATAAATATATAAATGTATGCATGATTGCTCACTCCTAACAGAGTTAGGATGTTCTGGATGGTCAGTGTGCCTTCAAAGGAAAGACTTTTAGAGCCTTGGGAGATGGAGAGAACTGTAAGTGGATATTGCTGTTAAAAGGTTTTGGATGGTTATTGCCAACCATTATATGTTTCAGATTGGGAATGCGTGCTCCAGGCTGGTGGAAGAGGCAGCCAGGAGACTTGTATGTACTTGTTACACACAAACTTCTAATACAGAAACTCAGAAAGGGGAGTACACCTCTGAGATTTTTCATTGTAAAAGTGAAACTGGGATTATTGTCATGGTAGCCATTGAACAGCGTGTGGCGTCCTCTTGAAGTATCACAGCACACCAATTAATATAAAACATATATTTGAATTTGTGTCCACATTGCTGACCTACAGTGCCTATAGAAAATCATCATACCCCTTTGAAATTGTTACATTATTTCTCATACAGCCTGAAATTAAACCCCATTCCAAATAACTTTTCCAGCTTTATTTACAAATTTGGTCTTACAATCAAACATATGAAAGAAAAAATACAACAACAGTTCTTCAACTGAATATTAAACAAAAAACTATAATAACAGGGTTGGAAAAGTCATCAGCCCCTTGACTTAATATTTAGTTGAGCCACCTTTTGCTTTAATTACAGCCAAAAGTCTGTTTGAATATGTCTGTACAAGCTTTGCACACCGTGACTGGGGAATATTTGCCCATTCTTCCCTACAGAATTGCTCAAGTTCAGTCAAATTCTTTGCGGAGCGGCGATGGACTGCTCTCTTCAAATCCATCCACAAATTTTCAATTGGGTTAAGGTCAGGGCTCTGACTTGGCCACTCAAGAACATTCACCTTCTTATCTTGGAGCCATTTTGCTGTTGTTTTGGCAGTATGCTTAGGGTCATTGTGTTGGAAGGTAAATGACCTGCCCATCCTCAGTTGTCTAGCAGATGGACGCAGGTTTTCCTCAAGAATTTTGATGTACTTGGCAGCATCCATTTTCCCTTCAATCCTGACCAATCGCCCAGTTCCAGCTGAAGAGAAACATCCCCACAACATAATGTTGCCACCACCATGCTTTACAGTAGGTATGGTGTGTCTTGGGTGATGTGCGGTGTTTGGTTTTCGCCAAACATAACGTTTGGAGTTTAGTCCAAAAAGGTCAATTTTGGTCTCATCAGACCATAGCACCTTTCGCCAGAAGGTATCAGACTCTTCCAAATGAGTTTTTGCATAGCGCAAGCGAGACTGGGTGTGACACTTTTTTAGAAAAGGCTTCTTTCGAGCCACCCTGCCATACAGGCCAGCTTTATGTAAAGCTTGGGAGATAGTTGTCACATGCACAGACTGACCAGACCCAGCCATAAAGTCCTGCAAGTCCTTCAAAGTTGCCTTTGGCCTCCGGTAGCTTCTCTTACCAATGTCCTCCTGGCTCTGTCATTTAATTTGGATGGACGGCCTGATCTTGGCAATGTGCTGGTGGTGCCATAGACCTTCCACTTCTTAATGATGCTCTGAACAGTACTCCGAGGGATAGCTAAAGCCTTTGAAATGTTTTTGTAGCCTTCTCTTAACTTGTACCTCTTGACAACTTTATCCCGAAGGTCCTTTGAAAGCACTTTTCCAACCATGGTGAATTCTTTGCAGTACAATGCACTACTAACAGTGGATTCTTTAAGAAACTGCTCTTTTTATTCTAAAGGCAATCAACACCACTACTACTGATGTCAGATGGGGCAATTAACCAGGTGTTTAATATTGAAGTTGATTACTTGCACCTGAGCAGGTTTATAATGTCATACTCTAAGGGGCTGATCACTTTACCAAACCAGGCATTTCACTGATTCATTTTGATTCATCCTCTGGAATTTATTTAAAGTATATTTTTACTTTAATGATGAGAATTGCAATGTGTACATCCAGCTCTTAACTGCACTTAAGACTTAATCTATTTTATTTTCCAGGGTGTGACAAAAGGTAAAGTATTTCATAGGGTATGATGATTTTCTATAGGCACTGTATAAGCAGTCATTAGCAAAGTTTGACCTAAACTCATATAAGGCTCACAAAGAACAGACATTGCATGAAATAACTTTCTACTATGGAAATTACAGTTGCAATTTAATGGGTGACTTTTTCTACAGTTCTTTCATCTGTTAAAACTTCAAACAACAATTCTGTAACCTGATGACACTGTGTAACAGCCTTATAAAACAAATCCAACTTTGTAATATAAACTGATCATGTTCAGACAAAGCCTTGTTCTATGGCATAGGTTTAACCAAAAGCCTCGTCCTACGGCTTCAGGTCTAAGTAAAAGCCTCGTCCTACGGCTTCAGGTCTAAGCAAAAGCCTCGTCCTATGCCTTCAGGTCTTAGTAAAAGCCTCGTCCTCGGCCTTCAGGTCTTAGTAAAAGCCTCGTCCAATGGCTTCTGGTCTAAGTAAAAGCCTGGATCCTCGTGGCTGGGTCTTAGTAAAAGCCTGGATCAATGGCTTCTGGTCACAAGTAAAGAAGCCTGGAGTCCTGACTTCAGGTCTAAGTAAAAGCCTTGTCCAACGGCTTCAGGTCTTAGTAAAAGCCTCGTCCAATGGCTTCTGGTCTAAGTAAAAGCCTCGTCCTACGGCTTCAGGTCTAAGCAAAAGCCTCGTCCTACGCCTTCAGGTCTTAGTAAAAGCCTTGTCCAACGGCTTCAGGTCTTAGTAAAAGCCTCGTCCTCGGCCTTCAGGTCTTAGTAAAAGCCTTGTCCAACGGCTTAAGGTCTAAGTAAAAGCCTCGTCCTCGGCCTTCAGGTCTTAGTAAAAGCCTCGTCCAATGGCTTCTGGTCTAAGTAAAAGCCTCGTCCTACGGCTTCAGGTCTAAGTAAAAGCCTTGTCCAACGGCTTCAGGTCTTAGTAAAAGCCTTGTCCTCGGCCTTCAGGTCTTAGTAAAAGCCTCGTCCAATGGCTTCTGGTCTAAGTAAAAGCCTCGTCCTACGGCTTCAGGTCTAAGTAAAAGCCTCGTCCTACGGCTTCAGGTCTAAGTAAAAGCCTCATCCAACGGCTTCAGGTCTAAGTAAAAGCCTCGTCCAACGGCTTCAGGTCTTAGTAAAAGCCTTGTCCAACGGCTTCAGGTCTTAGTAAAAGCCTTGTCCTAGGCCTTCAGGTCTTAGTAAAAGCCTCGTCCAACAGTTTCAGGTCTTAGTAAAAGCCTCGTCCTACGCCTTCAGGTCTAAGTAAAAGCCTCGTCCTACGGCTTCAGATCTAATGAAAAGCCTCGTCCTACGGCTTCAGGTCTAAGTAAAAGCCTCGTCCTACGCCTTCGGGGCTAAGTAAAAGCCTCGTCCTACGGCTTAAGGTCTAAGTAAAAGCCTCGTCCTACGGCTTCAGATCTAATGAAAAGCCTCGTCCTACGGCTTCAGGTCTAAGTAAAAGCCTCGTTCTACGGCTTCAGGTCTAAGAAAAAGCCTCGTCCTACAGCTTCAGGTCTAAGTAAAAGCCTCGTCCTACGGCTTCAGGTCTAAGTAAAAGCCTCGTCCTACGGCTTCAGGTCTAAGTAAAAGCCTCATCCTACGTCTTTAATTATGCTTTTCATTTACGGTATGCCCTCTGCAGCTGTACCAAGGCACAATTTCAGTTTCTGGATATAAGTTGTGGTTGTTGAAAAATATTTATCCCTAAATATTGTGAATAATGCAACACTTTTCCATATAGAACACATCATGCAAGACTTTGTCATTATAACACATGTATTGCAGTAGGTGTGGGCAGTACACCGGTGTCATAGTCATCACCAGTGTGACATTGCGCCACGACATGGGTTTTATAATACCGTCAATACCATAATGAATCAATTATGTTCCTTGAACGGCTGCATTTACATCAAAAATATCTAATTCTAAATAATAACACATTAAATTTTCTTCAAACGTTAAGTTGTGGTCTGAATACCTGTCCTTATACTATATACATCTTGCTGTAAATAAAAAAGTAAAACAGATTCGTATCAGCTTTGCACATTCCTGGACCAATGGTTCAAGACCACCTACATGTCACCTGAAAAGTTGGAGGAAGTGAGGAGCAGAGAAGCTACAGAAACCAAAGCACTGGAGGAGAAGACACTCACAGATGCCTCTTCCACAGAGGACCAAAGCGAGAGGGAAACTAGCACTGCTCCTGTACAACTGAAAAAGCCCAAACACAGCCTGGGCAGATTCTTCAAAAAGTGCAGCAGTGCAATACTTATGCATCTCAGCCATAAGCTCACCCTCCGAGCGTGCATTCAGAACAGGGGGCAATAGTGTAACAAGCTCCAGGGCCTCACTAGAAAATGTTAACAGGTTGGTGTTCCTGGCAAAGAACTTGAATGTCTAGTTTCATCACAGTTCAGATGAAGAGAGTTAGTTTTTGAGAAAAGTACACTTTATTACACTGTTCTTGTTTTATTACACGGCTAATTTTTGTTTTGTAAACTGTTAAGTAAGATCTTTTAGGTTTTTTGGAAAATAAATGTTGATAATGCATGATACTCTCCCATGTCTCTTTTTGATAAGGATACCTACCATTTATTTATTATAAAAATATTAACTTTATTTACATACTAAAGAAACAGGGCAGGCTACTCCTCCCAAAAAGTACAAAAAAAAAGTTATACCGTGAAATTATACAGTCACCGTTCAAAAGATGAAAAATACCGTGATATTAATTTTAGGTCATATCGCCCACCCCTATATTGCAGATTGAAATACAGGCCATTCAGAGGTGGTAGTGCCTTCAGATCCTGGAGAGATTTTCTATCACAAGGTAGGACACATTTCAACTAGTACAACATTGATATGCATTGCAATTATGCTATAATAAAAAAAAGACTCTTGACTTTTGAAAAGGCATGGGCAGCACTTTGGACAGGGCTTTGCCTTCTGGACAGAAGAGGCAGAACAGCTGCTCGCAGGAACCCTACATCCGGTCTACAGGGTTTTCCCACCCCAAGTAACCCTGGAGGAAATTGTTGAAGTGGATAATATGCCTCACATTAAAAAATATGTATAATGCAGAGTATAAAGTGAACAACAATTCTTGACTTTTTAGTGGCACTTTTCAAGAGCCACTGTAAATGTTTCTAAATCATGGGGATCAAATGCTTGCATGGAGGGTGCTGAGGAAATCAAAGAAGCGAGAGGCAAAGGAGCTGTTCACATTTATTTTTAAAAACAATGAGGACATGGAAATGTTCCTGGTTATATGTTGAGACATTCTCCACATGACTTTACATGCTGGATGTAACTCATTGGGTGGGTTAGTGAGTTGGTCGGAGGTTGTGTGGGCAAGTAGGCTTGTTTGTTGGTTGGATGGTTGGTGTGTGTGTGTGTGAGTGTGTGGAAGAGGAGTGGGGATATGTGGGTAGATGTATGGATAAATTTAGTAATAAAAAAAGCATTATTGTTAGCTGATATGTCCCATGTACCTTCTCTTTGCACTATGCATTCTTTTCCAAAGATAGTTTAAAACTTTTTTATTATTTCATGTAAGTGAATAGTATAGGCAAAAATGCATCATATATTTCTACTTGTTTTGTGTAAACACCATAGAAGACATTTAGATTGTGTGTTATATTTAATATTATGCATTACATATTAACAAAATGCCATCATCTAGATTTTATAGATGGATAGGTATGACCTACACTACAAGATTAAGTTAAATAACATTGAAACAATTATTTTCAATACATGATATAATTGAAATGCATTACCTATTACTATATTTTAGATCGAATTTCAGAGGCAAACATACATAAAAAACGTTAATTTGCAGAGTTTTGTTATTAGTCACAACATTACAAGCCACGTTTAATACTTGTAATAACATTAAAATAGACCAATTATGTTAAATAATTTTAATTAATTATTTATTATTTGTTTAGTTCATTATTATTTATATAACATTCAAAAATAGACATAAGTAGAGTCGCTGAAACATTTATACTAAACATGCTCAAAATACAGCTACGAGTAGGGTTAAACATGCGTTACAGATGCATAAACAAACTCAGCATTTTGCTTGCTTATATTAATTTACAATAAAAAGAAGCACAGCCTAAATGAGACTGTGTTCTGCCGTAAAGCGTTTCATCGCACTCGCGACATCACGTGGAACAGGGAACCGTGACGTTTGCAAATAGTGCGGATTCCAAATCGTGTTCTGACACGCTCTATCAAACAAACAAGCTTTTAAATGAAAAAATAAGAAAATCTAACTTTCGTGTCACGTGAAGTTGTACGTTATTTTGACAACCCCAATGTTTCATGAACACAATGCTTTGAGGACAAAGATAATTTTAATCGACCCTGAAGACCCTTATTTTAATTTTCCAGTTTCATAGCTTTGATGATGATGTTTCATTTTGTGAGCTCAAACAAAAATAGTTGTGCTTTCTCACAATTTTAAAATAAACATTTTTTAAATGTATTTCCAAAAATAGATACTATTTGTGGCCATGTCTCCAAACGGAGTGTTATATTGTCTGAGCAGAAGTGTCCAGAATCTGCAATAATGAACAAACCCATCATGATTGCGATGAAGAACCCAAGCTATGGGGGGGGGGGGTGCTGTCGCTTTTTACAGTGTCTCTGGAGGCTAGAACTAAGTTTTGCAAATGACTTTAACGGGGAAATAAATGAGTGGTTTATTTTTTAACAAAAGCAATAGCACAGTTAACTATTCATTCAATTCTCTGCATCTGGTCTTAAACACGCCCAGTATATATGAACACTGGGCCTCGCCTTTTGAGTGGTCTGGACGAGTAATCGAAAGTTACGTAACGACGGAAAACTTCCAGCCTTAAAGTTTTTAGATTGAGTTTTTCACAAACAAACCTTCTTTTAACGGTCACTTGTGTGGTGACTAACCTTTGATAACATTGCTGTATATCGTAGCCCGGAACTCTTCTTTGGCACTCTGGTCGAAATCCTGCCCGTGAATTATGCGCATTTGTTTGAGGAAAGTTGACTTCCCACTTTCGCCAGCTCCTAACAGCAAGATCTTCACCAGCTTCTTTACAAACGTCTTCTCTCGAGATAGACTTTTGTCGATCGCCCTAGACTTTCGGATTTGGTCAATTTCGCCGCTGGAGAGGAGACAATTGGAAATTCGAACGAACGCATTACGGGAGGGCAGGAAATCCGCCATCTTTGTAGTAACGACTTCAGGGACGCTTCACTGGGCGGAGTGCGCGCGCGTCTCCTTCACGTGTTCTTTATTAATGGGCGGAGACCCCGGGCGTGGTTTAATGTTTATAAACTTTAGAAATCCGTTGCACTCCTAATATTTTGTCCACGGAACCCTTGCTGCAACATTTAGCTGCAAATGTACTCAAGGCGAATGTTTCATTTTTCCATCTCCGTTTAAACTACATTTCATACATGGACATGACTTGTATGTGGCTGTAGCTTGTTTAGCAGGCAGTGATAATGATTTGTTGGGAAACATTTATCAAGAGGCACATTTGAATGTCTGGATATCAAAATATTTTAAGTGAATGCAAAAGTAGATTTTAAAAAGCAGTATTGTAAATGACAAGAAATTAAAATTGGGAAACATTTCAACATATGATGTGAAAACTATTTGAACCATCAAATACAAAATTTTGTGTTGCATAATTTCTCTTTTAGTTACAAGTGCTGTGGTTCACATGTTCTTTTTTTGTTCAAAACACACATTCAGACTAAAAAGCTACAAAAATATGCAATCACATTCATTTTCAGTGACGTTGACAAGAGTAAAAGGCTGTTTGGAGACAGCATTTAGGTGTGTCCAGAGACTAGAGACAAGCACCCATGTTTAGAGTTTAGATTTATGCAAATGAGAAGTGATTTGCTAGGCAATCAGAAAGTGGGAATACATCCACGATCTCATAGAGACAAGCAGAGAAAACTATTTGTGGTGAAATGAGTTTAAATGTAATGTGACCATTAGTTCCTTATTAATTTGGGTAGTATGAATCGAACTCAGACAAAGCCTACTACGTTGGCCATATTGTCTCTATCCTATGATGATCTGTGACAGTTTCACCTCGTTTATCTGGTTGAAAGTTGCACCTGCTTTAAATAAGGGATTGAGATCTAGATGGAATGCAAACCTGTAATTTGAGGCCTTCCAGGAACTTCTTGAATTTCACATACTTTGAATTTGTTCATACAGATCACCTACTGATTAGTATGCAAGTACACCATTTTGAATACGTTTTTTTAATATGTGCAATATTCCTTTCATAAATATAAATAAGGATTGCGTAATTTGGTACAAAATGGGCAACATTCTGATATTTGATTAAGAATTGTCGTTGATTTGAGGATAGTCCGGGTTTGTTTGTTCTAGCCATGCTTGTGTTGGTTTTCTCCAAGTACTAAACCTTTACCCATAATACCAAAAACATTAGTCAGGTAATTTAATTCTCTAAATACTCCTTAGGAGGGAATGTGTTTGTATCCCCAGTAATGGAGGGGGAATCTGTCCAAGAAGAACTCCTGTATGTTGCTACATTATCTGTTCATACTACCAGATCATATGTTTATACCATAGTTTATCACACTGCTGTTGTTACCCAAATGAGGATGGGTTTCCATTTTGAGTCCGGTTCCTCTCAAGGTTTCTTCCAAAAGGGAGTTTTCCTTGCCACAATCGCCCCAGGCTTGCTCATCAGGGACATGTACACCACTTAGTAATTAATTTCTTTTCACTTTGTTGAGTTTAAACTTGTTGGTTTACTGTAAAGCTGCTTTGAGACAATGTCTGTTGTGAAAAGCGCTATATAAATTAAACGAACTTGAACTTGAACTTGAACTTGATGTTGCCTGTGACTGAAAACAAGGAGGCAGGTAAAAAATGATTAAATTAATAAATTTTAATAAAGTCCCTACATAAAGTCAGGGATTTTGTTGCAATGTAGTCATGATCATCAATGTCACATGTACGCTGAAACCCAATCGAGAAGTGAAATTGAAACTCTGGTACCAAGGTTGAGAAAGACAGTTCTTTTAATGGCAAGATTTAGCACAGCAACAAGACACAAGTTAGTTATACTGCATCAACCAGGTCTCTCCCTGACAACAGCAAAGCAGACCAGGATTTCAAGATGTGGAGTTCAAATGGTCTTGAAGAACCACAAAAAACATGCAACATTGAGGATCATAGGCACTGTAGTTGGTCAAGGAAACTAATGCTGCATAGGAAAGACGCATCAAGCTAATTACCCTTGGAAAACCGTACATCTCCTGCAATGCGATCGTCCACAAAACCATACTTTTAATGTAATTAAACTCAAGTATGCATGAAAACAAAGGAAGTTGGGTGCAGTAGATTTTGACTCAAATTTGTAGCAAAAGAGTGGTACAATAATTATTCTGCAGGCAACAGTGAAGCATTGTTATGGTTCCTTGACTATTTGGTGCTCTCTCTTTTTTTTTAATGGGCTTTTATTTATTTTAATGTGTCCAAGTCTCGTCTCGTCTTTCTTCACAAAAAAAATATATATATATATATATATATATATATATATATATATATATATATATATATATATATATATATATATATATATATATATATATATATATATATATATATATATATATATATATATATAGTATATATATATATATATATATATATATATATATATATATATATATATATATAAAACGGTCAGCAGCGTCTCCTAGCGGACGAGCAACAGCATCTCTTCTCTGCCAGGTTTACCTTCACGAGGAGCTGCTACCTGATTGGCGCACACTGCCATCGTCTTTCCGTACATCAGTGATGATTATAGATTAGGCATAGACAGAGACAAAACGACAGTACCATTGCCTCCCGAGGACTTCCAGTTTCATTTTCTCGTCTGCCAGCGTCGACAGCCCTGAAAATGACCATCAGGAATGTGCGAGACCACGGGCAACGCTTCAGACCGCGCATGGCATGCCTCAAGAAGGTTTGTTGAGAAGCTCCATCCATCCACAGCTCCTCACCGCTTCTGTTGTTATTATTGTATGACATAACGAATCCTCGAACACATATCCTTTTATATACGAACATCCCTGTTCTAATCAGGGATCTCTAGTCAGAAGAGGCTTTTATTAAGAACATTGACTTCATCTAATGGTGAAATAGTAGAGAATACCAGTCACATGATGAATGGAAGCTTCATCCGTTTTTAGTTAAAGCTCATTTTATTTCGTAAAATGTTTAAATGCGTATGTTTTTTACGTGGGCTGCTAAGAAGTTTTTCTGTTTTTTTTCCGTGACAATTTTTTTTCGTCATTAATTACAAGAAGATGTAAAAACTAGAAAGTACTCTTAAAGTAATGTAATAATAATAATTATAAAACTATTAATGGCTAATTATTAGTAGTAAATAATATAATATTTATTATTTTGATTGTTGTCAACTTATGTATTTAGACTACTTTCACAAAAAAATTGAAATATTTATAATTGAATTTATTTTATAGACTGAAATGTACTACTGGAAATCTTTCCTCTCCCAAAAATGTAACAATTTTTCCAGTTTGTCATTAAATACCCAATGATGTCAGTTTAAATGACAATTAAACCACGTGTTTACTAATTACTTAGTAGTTTAGAAGATGCAGACTTGATTCAAATGACTTTTCCATGCATGTCTGTTAATTGTGTATTAGTAGCTTAAGCAGAGATAAGGTCACTGAGTGCTAATGTTATTAGTGTGGCTTTGTCATGAGCCTGGGATAAACAGCAATGCAGTCTTCTCTATTAATGCCATACTTCAAACCGACATGTGTCTCCTACAGCGTGAGCCACTTGATCAGCTATTATTACTTCTTTCCTCTGCTCTATGCTGGTGCACAGATAGTGAAGAACCAATAACTCAGCCAGGAGAGTTCTGTGATCCAAACCATGCTCGGGAAGAGTTCACAAACCGCCTTCAAATGCCAGAGACCCTGAAAAAGAAGCAAAACTTCAAACAGCAGAGTCACAAATCAATCCCTCTCTGTATTTCAAAGGGGCTGTCCATCGCCCCTTCAGAAAATAAACCAGCAGGGATGACTTCAGCAGGGAAGCGCACCCGGGCTTTCTGCTAATGGCATATTCCCTTTATTTGTGGAGTGCTTCTATGTAATACAAACCCCTTCAGAGGAGCAATTAATGATTTGAGCAAATATAAAGCATCAAATGATTTGGCTTTAAAAGAATGTTGGCATAGGCTTGTATGGCATTTGACCTTGATGAATTTGTAAGTTGCTTCATATTCCCTCTTGACTGAACACAGTTTATTTTTTATTAGTGGGCGACTGAAAAGTTGCCCTGTGGAGTTTTGCATTTTTAATATGTTAAGAACTCAAAGTAAATCTGAATATACAAAACATTTCCCAGTCAACAAAAAAGTTGGTACAACAATGACATACATTTGGGTCATATTGTATAAGTTATTTGGGATGAACATGGACACCGTGGACCTTTGAAGTTTTTCATAGAACATCAACTTGGTTCCAACCTCGACCAGTCATACTGTATTTCATAGTGCTACTTGAGCTCAAAGAATTGTATGTGGGTTGCACCTCAGGGACAGTGTTGCAGTGTGAAGCTCAGTTTATACTTTTCCACGTAAACATGTATTCGCCTATGTGCATCTATTTGTACTTGACATATTCTATTTGTACTTGACACTTTATAGTATTTGTCTTTACTATGTGTTGCACTGAATAGCGAGATGCTCTTAATCTCATAGTACATGTTATGATGCAAATTGTACATGTGTATAGTGACAATAAAAGGCATTCTATCTCCTGCCTCAGTTCATAAGTGCTAGTTAACGGTGTAGGCCTCCACTTTGTGACCTCTTTGATTGTGTTTTGAGAGGATATTATAAATTATCTGCCATCTGGCAATCTTTATGCTGCACTGCTGTTAAAGAACAGTAATACAGATAATATTTCTGAATTTTCTACATTTTGGTAGGTGTACATCAGGCATTTGATTAAGGGTCTTTGCCTATGCAAGGGCAATGGCGTACGCCTTGCGTAGGCGTGACGCAGGCTTAGCTCTGCAAAGCATATACATGGGCGGTTCTAGTGATGCTGCACAGTAAAATCCTAAGAGTTAAAATTAACTCTACTCTGAGTGTATTTGGTCCCACTCTATATAGAGTTAAACCGACTCTGAGAAAGAGTAATTTAATAATCTATTTTCTTCATGTTTTTCCAAATCTGCATGGAAAATGCACACTAAATATTAACTATACAGAGAGGGACCAAGTCCACTCCAGAAAGACTAAAAACAGACAAAAATAGACTGTTTAGTTCAACTAGACTTATTTAAATAACTCTCCTTCAGAGTTGGTTTAACTCTGTGGGACCAAATACACTCTGAGTAGAGTTAATTTAACTCTTAGGATTTTACTGTGTAGTTTGCTAGTTCACTGATGCTATGTCACTAAGCTATAATTTAACTATCTTTGACACTTCATGAATACATTGCACTCACATTGCATTCTTCTTTGAGCAACATTCTTTCTTTGCTAAGTTTCCTTTTGAATTTGTTTGCATCTTAGGTGGAGTCTGTTGTGCTGGAGATGCAGGACCCCAAAACTGGAGTGAAGTCTCAAAATCAGAGACTTGTCATCACTACCATACCTCATGCTGTAACAGGTGAAACCCTCAAAAATCACATTATTCATGTCGTCTCTGTCAGTACAATAATTGGAACCATTGGTAGGACCAGGAGATAAAGGCCATGTTTACATGTAGCTGGTAATTTTGAAAATGTGTATTTGTCTGCGTGGTTATGCTGTCTGTCCATTTCATGTAACAGTGTATTTTTGAAAACATCGGCCAAGGTGAATTTGAAATCCATGAAACCGGGTTTTCTATGTTAACAGACACAAAGCGTAGTGGTGGCTGAAGTGAAGGCTATGTTGCGTTTTATTTCACTATTGATGGTTACAGCATGTACAGGATTACATGCACATGGTTCCTGGTTGATCACCAAACAGAGACGCATGAGTTTTGCACATGCATTGCTGAATTTATACAGTGGTACCTCAAGATACGAATGCTTCAAGTTACGAAAAATCCAAGATACGAAAAGTCTCTCAGGAAATATTTTGCTCCAAGATATACAATTCCAAGATATGAAAAACACAAACAGTTCTGCTCTATTATCTGCTTGTTAATTCTGATGTAGCGCTGAGCTTCGGGTCTTGGCTCTCCACTCTCCCTTTGACAGACAATGGTAAAAGGTGATGATGCGTTTTAAATCAAGCAAAACATTATGTATAGATTTCCAATAATGTGCTTTAACAAAAGTTAGCGTCAAAGTGTCCCAAAAGAAATAAAGTTAAGGAGAAACCCTGTGACGCCTTCTCACGATGCCCTCTTTCCATCCCTTCACACACTTTTGGTACTGTCTACGCATGCATACGCAGGTTTCATGTTGGTGTTTGTAATCTGTAAAAAATATCTTGAGAAAGTTAGCTTTCGTACATAGTGCTGTAATGTTTTCTGCCATCCGTTCCACCTCCTCCTACGACGACACTTCCCCACATCGCCTCATTTGCAAGGTTTCACATTTGTGTACATATTATTTTGCTTTTATTTTATTCTATTTTATTATCATTTATTACATTAACAATGTGTAGATCTAAGGATTGAAGAAATGCTACTTGATTTTTTTCCCTGGTTTTCCATTTTTTTATCAACTCATACTGAGAGCTGTTGCATGGATTAGGTGAAACTTGCTTCGAGATACGAAATGTTCGAGATACAAACGCCATCCTGGAACGGATTAATTTTGTATCTCAAGTTATCACTGTATTTTAAATACGACTGTTAGTTTGGTGAAGTCATTGCAGAATTTCATTTTTTTAGTAATGTTTTTAAGTGTCTGTGTGAAAGCATTTTTTTTTGTACACATTTTGAAAAAAAAAAGTAAAAAAAAACACCTGGGTACCTCTGGATATGACCTAAGAAGTGAGGGAGCTGTCCCAGCTGCATTCACACCTCTGGGAAATTTAGATTATTCAACAAACCTGACACATATTTTTGGGATTTTGGGGGGAAACTAGTGCACCTGGATTTCCTGGGCATTTGATCAAATTATGTAAAAGCACAGGGAGAACATGCAAATTTCTTCTAGGAAGGTCTTCTTACTGTGAGACCACAGTGCTACCCACTGTCCCGCCATTGAAAATATCATAATAAACATTATATAAATCATTAGAATTTCTTTTTAAATCTATCACACTATGCAAGCTGATTTTTTAGAAATGTTTCCTGCTTAACCAGACTATATATTTTTCAGAGTACAAATATTGATGTTAAAATTATTTCTAAAGGTTTACAGCAAACTTTCTCAGTTTGCTTTTTATGTAAATGTTAATTTCCGATCTTATAACACAATTTTTATAAAACAAAAAACAGAAAATAGGCCTACATTTTGTTTAATAGAAATAAAAATCACAATTGACCTCAACCATATGGCTGTATTTCAGCAAGAGTTTGTAGATATTGTAAATATCATGATAAAAGTGTTGCTGTAAGCCAAGCGATATATTTCTTACTTTAAAGATGTAATGTTATGAAAACTTTCAACAAGAATGTCACCCTTTCCAGGCCACTGGATCCAAACCCTTTTATTTTACTGGAGCACATTTGCACTGGTACATTTGCATTAATTAATCATAACTACTAATTAATCCTAATTACATAACATTAAATTACATCAACAAGTTTTTCAAGTAGGGTGAATAGGGTAAAAAGGATATTGCTCAAAAGCTGAGAAAATACAGAGAACAATTGGAACTGAAGACCAAAAAAGTACAGGAACGCTTTCCCTGACTATTAATGGCAGGGTGGGCAAAAACCTGAAAACAAAGTTATATTCCAGCTCTCACAACGTGTTTGTAGCCAACTAGGGCGTGCAGCTACAGAGTTGCTGGCATACATGTGATGCAGAGCTATACAAATTATTTTAGACATTTATGTTGTTGGGATAAGTTTGTTTTGGTGAAATCGAATGTAAACGTTGGATCCCAAAAACCACCCTGCCATAAATATTATGTATGATTAGAGTGTGAATGCCACTGTTGACGCAACACTGTGTGTATTCTACTGCTGAAGCTCAGGACAGAGATTAACCCAATTTTATGTTCTCTCTCTCTCGCTATCTGTGTGTCAAAATCCATCTGAGGTGATGATTAAGATTGCCGGAGATGATCAGGATTTTCTGCTGTGCTGTTTACATGGATCCTGTTCCTTACGGTTTCTTTGTCACTTTATATGTAAAATATTTCCCACACCATTTATGCAGTGAAGGCAGCAAGTGTGGTGAAATATATATTTTGGGCTCATCTACACATTTGTTTTGATTCTTTCTCATGGACTCATCATCTGTTGTGCTCGTCATCACATCTGTGTGGTCCATCCATTCCCACTCAGAGTCTGCTTACATGGCTCAGATTCTGAAGAATCTATTGCCATGACAACGCCCGAGCAGCTGCCTGCTATGACTCCTCCTTGAGGCTGCAAGGCTTCAGGCACAAGAGCTCTTGTAAACTCAGCTGGCTGCATCTCTTAATTCTGCTTGCCAAAGATTTGCATACAATCAAGAATAACAACTAGATTTGCTTCTAAATCATCCTCATCATTATTTTAGTTGATCCTGAAAATGCCTTAAGCTGCCTAAAGAATAGCGCAAGCTTTCAAAATACAATTCAATGTAAACAAAAGTTGTAATAAAAAAATGACGTCTCAAATTTTGCATTTGTAAACAATTTAAAATAATTGCAAATTTTCATTTTTTTAGAGTGGTAAAGTTTTTAGCACTTTATTCCTAACATAAGTTGCATTTCTTTGAGTTATTACATTTGATTGTGGTTACTACCATTTTTTTCACAATTTCATCCAACTTTAGATCTATTTGCTATTTTTTATCAGTTACCAAGTATAGAAAATCCCCAGAGGTGATAATATGGCTATACAGATGTGTGTAATAGCATTCAGCTATAGGTTTTAGACACACCTCAGTTTATGGTACTGTTGACGTGTATCTGGTGTATCTCTTTCAAAATGCATGACAAAATTTAAAGCTTTTTGAATTACTAAACATTATGCTATGTTTTATTTTTCCTATTAAGGTCACATGTCCAGCACAAATAAAAACCATTGTTTAAGGAAAAAGCAGGTCAGAGCTGAGGCCATTACTGTATGATATCAACCAGAGACTGTGAAAACGTGACACTGATTATGTGTAACTTTAAAAATAAATGTTCTTTTTTCTCCTGATGGACAGAAAATACTTAATTTTGCGTACTTTTGGAGTCACCGGAAATGGATCGTTTTTTCTTCTGATTGACAGAAAATGCAAAATTTTGCCTACTGCTGTCACCGGTTTTTCATAGTAATAGTTCTTTAATCACGTAATCTTCATTGTGTTCAGTGGAAATACAGATGAGGCTAGAGTTAAACATTGATTCAATGATGTGCTATGCTCCTCAGACTGGCAGGTGCTAATGAAGGCCCTGGGTTTGGACCCGCAGAGATCCTCTCATTAGTCTGCTATCACGAGAGCCACAGCAGGACACTCAGTGGGGCAGCAAGTCATAGTGCCATACCTATTTTCAGAATACACCCTTTGTTTTGAGTCACATACTCAGTTGTTTCCCCCTAAGTTTTTAAATATTCATGAACACTTAATTAATTATGTTGGCTTGTGATTGTTATTGCACTTAAACTTATTCTTCTTCTTCACCTCTGTTCAAAAATACTGGCAGATGCTGTTAAAAACTCAATCAATGGCTATTTCTTATTGGCCATAAATCCTTCAAATTTTATCACAGCTTCACAAGCTTTAAGCCATTCTCTTGAAGCCTTCTGATTCTAACAGTAAAGGAATTATTTTGATATGTTTGATCCTTGTTTCCTAATCCTTATTTTTTTGAGGTATAGTTTACTTGAAAATTGTGTTTTCGCAAAAAACTCAAACGAAGGCTTTTTCTAGCTTGCCACAAATCTTTTACTTTTTATCACAGCTTCACAACAAAGAAACAATAATCTCAATATGTCTTACATTTCTACTATAATCTTTATTTGTTTGAGACATGGATTTGATAAATGTCTCATTGATTCAAAAACTCACCATTGGACCAGCTGTCAGTGATTTGCATAATAATTAGGTCAAGGTGTCCATTGACTTTAAATGGCCAATTGAAATGAATGAAGTATAAATCCCATAGGATCCTACTGTAAAAGAGCTTCTATAATTGGTTGACACTGGAAAGTCATACTGACATTAAGTATGGAAATCACTCATCCACCCAATCATTGCTTGTGAATTAACATAAATTCATTATGCCACACCCACTTTTTTGGAAAATTTTCAATGTCAAATATCTCCTGAACGGAAAGCAGTAGAGACACTGGGTTGCTTTATATTAGTCTAAGTGCAAAGTAGATTACAACCTGCTCCATAGCAACCCAAATTGTTTACCAAAGCAATCAAATTGTTTACCATAGCTACCAAATTGGCATATCTCTATCTTAGCTTTGGAAAATCATAGAGACATAAGGGTTGATAAGTTTCACCCATAGTGACAGCTCAAACATTATATTATGTCAACAATTGTATTATGGCAACAATATGTTAGGTCACTGACCCCTCCATAGCAACCAGACTATTTACCATAGCAACCAATTTTGCACGTACCTATCTCTGCTTAGGAAAATCATAAAGACATGGGGGTTGGTTTATGTTACCTGTTGCGGAATTGACAACAATTAAAAACTAGGTTTGAATGCAACACAACAGTGTGCACCGTTACCTTCTGCTGTCTTTTTAATGCTACAAACACACTTTTTTTATCATTTACTCCAAACTCCAATACTTAGTTTTAGACTATAAGCTGGAACTCAGCGAGTGCTATTACTTCGAGGTGGAAATGTGACACGTGTCTATGTGCAGGTAATCCATTTGTGGGAAGACAAGAAAGAAGGTTATGGCATATGTCTTGCTGCAAGTACATTTATACTTTTGCTGTCAATAGTTTATAACTCTTCAGCTTTTCTACAGTATGTGAGCACCCAGTCTCAACATATTTGCTGAAATCTCTCTACACAAACAGATTGGAAAAAAGCTAATTAAAATACACATTTGCAGATCTAGACACACATTGCCAAATACATTAACACGTTTATCAACTCAATTTCTTTCAACAAAAAAGTTTTAGTACTTTGAACGTTTTGGGTTTACATTGTGTCAATTGTTTGAGCCATTTTTGGGTTGTTCCTAAAATATTAAAAGATGTGATCTGGTCTCATGTTGAGGTTTGACCGAAACGAAGTTGGATCTTTGAGTAGTCAGCGAATCACACAATACCGTATGACCCAATCTCTATTTCTCATATGACCTTAGGTGAATGGTGGACATCACAATAGACAAATGACCATGGAAACAAATGTTGCAGGAAATGCGTATGTAGGTGATGACTGATAAGGGTTGTTCTGGCAACCAGCCGGAATAAAAGATTGATACGTGTGTAATTTATGTACTGTATATATTTTTTAACCTCACATTGCAATTTTTATTTAGTAACATGTTTTTTAAACATCTTAACAGTCTTACAGTTCACTTTTGCTCTCTCTTTCTTTCTTTCTCTCTCTCTCTCTCTCTCTCTCCTCTCTCTCTCTCTCCTCTCTCTCTCTCTCTCTCTCATGCTGTCTGTGTCTTTGCTGTGGTGTCGTGGTGGGTGCAATCAATCTGAAGGGCAGTGTTTCCACCCACTGAACTTGTTCTAATGCTCCCACATTGTGAATCTTATAACACAGCTGTCCATGTGTTGTGTATTTCATTTTAGGGGAAGATATTGTTGCATGGATCGCTAATCGATTCAAAACAAACACATTAGGTAAGTTAATAAATAATTTTCAAATTTACCAATTCAATCATAAGACATTTTTTTTTGGTTCTCTGTAAAAGCGAGATACAGAGGCTAAAGTTTCTTCAATGTAACTGTAAAATGTTCAACTGGTTGTCTTTTTCGGAACATTTTTTGATTGTACAGTGTCCTTGAGAACCTCGAAATGCATCTAAAATACGATGATATTTATGGTTATTATTAGAAGCACGAGCTGTGGGGACCATGATGGTGGCGTTTGGATACATATATCCACTACAAGATCACAAGAGACTTATCCTTAAACCAGACACATCTCTGTACCGCTTTCAGGTAACTTTTAAATACAGAAAAATGAAATATTTTTGTATGTGTGTGTCACAAAAGTATTGTATGATTAATTGTGATCAATTTTCTAACTAATGGATCACCCAAAACATAAATCAGTTTGTTGATGAAGTGCTTGGTATTTTTTCACAAATCTTTCAACAAATATTAATATCAAACAGGAAAAATTTTTTCGCCTTTCCGTACTTTTTTCTTCTGTGGTTTACAAATTATAAATGTATAAACAAAGAAAGCATAACAATTTACTTTATATTGGTTTTAAGTACATTCTTGCTTTATATGTAGCTGTCCTATTCCCCGATACTGCCCACACCAGGGTCTCATATGTGTACACCTGCACGAAAAAAAAATCATATCTGAGAACAAATGAGAAATGAGCATTACGACCAGTGTGAAATGAGTCTTAGAGAGAACTCTCAAAACATGAAAATTTTTACTAAATTTTACAAAAACAATGTTTATAAAACAATGTTTATAAATGATTTTCAGTCAGAACTACAGAGCTCAGTTTTCATAGGACCCATAAGGGCCCATGTCACTTCTCAGTGGCTCCCCATTGCAACCTCTGGTCAATTTAAAACACTGCTGCTCGTTTACAGAAGAGTCACATGATCAGCATCCTTCTATATTCACAAACCTTCACAGTTTAAAAAATGGAGATTCTCACAATTTAAAATAAATAAATAAATAAAACTTTTAATTTTGAGAGCACTTACATGCACTGGTGTGTTCCGTTTCATGTAATTACTTCTGGAATTAGCAAGAGCCTCTTCCATGTTGTGTTTTTTGACCAATTTGTACATTGATTTGGACAAAAGCGTCTGCTATATGGATTAATGTAAATGTAAAGACTTCACTACAAATAGATTATGCAGCTCACTCAGGGCAGAATATAAGAGGTCATATAGAGGTCACTATGTCATTTTCAATTCACCTGAAGCATGTTTTAGACTGTTGGAAATTGGAGCATACAGAAGAAGTCAACATGATTTTGGGCAGAATATGCAAACTTTTTTTTTTTTTTTTTTAATAAAATTTGGGGCTTACAATACTACAATAAAAAATACAAAAACGTTTACAATAGTGTGCTGCTGTCTGTGTGCTGTGTGTTAATAATGTCCAATGTTCTCTATGTTTCATCTTCTAGACTCCATATTTCTGGCCTGCACAGCAGTGGCCAGTGGAAGACACAGACTATGGTGAGATAGCATCTTTGGTTTCCTGGCAGGTTGTCATAGAAATATTTTTGATAGCGATGTTATTCATTATGGCTTCAAACAGCTGTCTGAAATGAAGATTGTGATGCTTTACATTCATGATGAGTCATATCTTATCTTTCAGTTGGCTCAAGGTCAGGTCTTCTATGTCTATTTTCAGCAATTTATTTGGCGAAAAGAAATATACGCAAGAAAGGAATGCTGGAACTGTATGAGCAGGTATGTGGGTGTCATGAAGAAAAATGACAGAATGACAATCTGATTGGTCTTAAACCAAAAGATGTTTGATCCTTATTTGTTTACGATTCCATTCATATAAAACACACTTTCATTAGATGAAAATAAATTTCAGATATTTCCAGAACTCATTGTCATTTCAGAACCCCCGCCCCCCTCTAACTACCCACATCTATTCCCATCATAACTGTTCCAAATAAAGACAAAAGTTGCAAAAAAAAAATTGAAGTACATACTATTTACAAAAAGATAACATATGCCATTGGAAATTCGTTTTGGAACTCTAAACAAACCTCTAATATTTGGGCCACCACAGGCTACTCGTGGAACCTCAGCAAGCCAGCATGCCCTGGTTCTTCCGTATAGGCTTGAATATGCCTGGAGCACCAGCTTGTATATAGATGCGTGAACCACCTCAACTGACTTGTGGGGGAATGGCTTTATTGTGACAGAGCTTCACGCTCTATCTCTAAAGCTGGATTTACACTAAAAGAGACTTTTCTCCGCTTGGCTGGTAGATCAATGGGTGCTCCCAGTCACATTTGGGTATTAGCTTGTGTAGAAACTAACGTGCTGCTTGTGAAAAAGTTAAACCAACATCAACGATTTGCTCTGTTTTTAGTTTTTTGTATAAATCTGGCTTCCAATGCGAAAGTAGGAATGTATGATTTCTAAATCCAGAGCTTTGGCTTTAAAAATTTTTATTTTAACCACAAGAAGCCATTTAATAGATGGCATCGCTGAAGCCAATGTATTGTCAATCCTATGCTTCCCTCACTCTTGAATAAAACCCAGAGATACTTGAACTCCGCCAGTGAAACAGTAATCCTTTTCTTACCTGGAGGGAGCACAGCACCAATTTCCGTTTGACAACCATGGCTTTAGACTTGGGTGGTGATGACCTGCATCACTGCTTGCAGGAACCCACAGAAGAACATCATCCACAAAGAACTGGGAAAAATATTGTCACATTTTCTGATGTTACTTAATTGAATGGAAAGAGTTTTCATTTACATGGTCCAGCCCATATGTGTATGTCTCTTTCCAGGAAGAGTACAACAATCTTTACAAATGGATGAATCACAAGTGGGATTTTATTGTCATGCAAGCCAAAGAGCAGTACAGGTAAATGTTTTAATGTCAAAATTAGTGCATATGATTAATTTGAAATATTTAATTTGTTAAAAAAATGGATGTGGTAGCATTTTTCTTTTTATTTCCGTGTTTTCAACATGCAAAGAAGTATGGATAAGATCAAGGAAGGAATTTTTGTCACAGTTATATTCAGACCTATATTTTCTGCAAATGTATTTTTGCCTTGGTCATGTGATCAGAGTTCCATCACATGACACTCATTCTGTGTTTTCCTGCTGTCTGTCTCTTTTGGTCTGGCTTTTTGTTTTAGTTTTATAACTCCCCAGGTGTTTTGTGTTATGCTATGTACCGTATATTCTCATATATACGTGAGCTTGGCACAAGATCATTATTGATCGCATTCACGCAACGCAAGCGTGTTTTTAAATAGTTGATTTGTCTTGAGTTTACATTAATTACGTGCAAAAAAATGTGGGAATAATTACAAAATTTTTCTAATCGATTGACAGCACTTGATTTCATTTAAAGAATGAATTGTTTCTTTGTCATGTACATTTTTTTGGTTGTTATGGCTAAACTAATTGAAGCAGTTATTTTCAAAATTCAGAATTTGGGATAAAATATCTCTAATTATTCGAAGCTCGTCTGTGACCTTCCTGGAAGGGGTTTGCATGTTTCCTCCGGGTACTCCGGTTTCCCCCACAATTATATATATGCTGATTGAGAGTATTTAAAGTTGAGTATTTAAAATAGCATTTTATTTTAAAGTTAACTCCCTGACACATAGGAGAGTATTCAGCTATCTACAGTGCAGTACCTACAGTATTGCACCTCAAGTCTGATCATACAACAGTTTCCAACTTTAAAAGAAATGTTTGGCTCTCCGGAGATGAAGTTCCTCATTGTCCAGGTTTTTAGACGTTCTCCCAGCTTAAACAAATGTTTTTCCTCTGCTTTGTCAAGTCTATATTTACATAATTTTGAGACCATCATAATTTTGCAACCTAAACATAAAATGCAACTTAAATGTTACTTTAAAATGCTGTGCCAGAATTCCGGTTGCAACAACCCTTTGCTTTTGTCTGTAGGGCGGGTAAAGAAAGGAAGAAACCAGACCGAGTGGTTTTTGAATGTCAGGAACGGGCCTACTGGGTTGTACACAGGCCCCCAGTGAGTTACTCTCTAATTGAAATTATTTTTTACATATTGAATCAGGTTGCATTATGGTCTATATAACTCTATTGTTTCCAATCCACAGCCAGGAACAGTTAGTGCAATGGACTATGGAACTGACAGGATGGTCGACCCCAATATGGAGGAGGTAAAGGTATGTGAGACAATTCACATTGATTACATAATGACAATAGCGTTTTTATAATTGTGATTTTATCACCATAACAATGAGATATAATTGTTGAAATAATAATACTGTTTTTTCTGTTTATAGCCATTGGTGTCTCAACGTTTAGATGTAGTAGGTGCAGAGCATAGATGTAATTCTGAATATCTTGCTTTCTTTCTCTTTACAGATTTCATTTCTAAACACAGTAATCAGATGGCCCTAAAAGTGAATGCACATGCTCCATGAATCAGACATTGGTCTGTGTTTGTTGTATACGACATTGCAGTCTCTCAAAGCAATAATATCATGCCTCTCTCTCTCTCTCTCTCTCTCTGTCTCGCTTTATTTATAAAAACATGATCAAATGCTTCTCTTTTACTTTCTTAGCATTTTTGGTCTTTGCGGTTAAACTGTTTTTATGTTGTTTTGCAGAAAAAAACCTCAGACTACTACAGAAGAATCGTAAGAACTTTCACAAATAAATACTTCAGTATTGTCAAAGTAAAATTTTCTTGGTCCTAAAGCAATCAAGAAATGTTTTCTTGCAGATTATGTTCACTCAGCAGTGTATCATGAGACCAAGGGTGAAGTCATCTGTGTCGATTGGAGCGTACGTCTCTGAGAAATATTAAGTTACATCAATTAATTTTACTGTAACAGAAATGTAGATATACTTCTATTACATCTGTTTATCATTTCCATTAAACAGAGTTGTTTTTACAGACTTGTTAAATACTCAACTACGTACAAAGAGCATGATCCATTTCTTCACTCCAGTCTGCCGAGTAACCCCTGGTTAACAGATGATGTTACATACTGGGCCCTCAACTTGCCAAAGTAAGATTGACAGCATTAGAGCATTGCATTTCTTTCAACACAGCAACATTACCGAAACATTTTTATAGTACCAATAAGGACACAGCAATTTTATATTCTGGGCCGCACGGTGGCACAGTTGGTAGTACTGTGGTCTTCCAGTTAGAAGGTTGCCAGTTTGTGGCTCGTCGGTGACCTTCCTGGAAGGAGTTTGCATGTTCTCCCCGTGCTTCCGAGGGTTTTGCATTTCGCCCAATGTGAGCTGTAGACCCCCATGATCCCGAAAGGCAATAAGTGGGCAGGAAAAATGCATTGTATACTCTATTAATTGCATGTTCTTTCAGTCTTTGTTCAAGCAACAGTCACACAATTGAAAAAATACAGATTACATATTTTTCTTAAAGCTATTGATTGGCACTAAAATAATTTTATGGTTTTTTTTTTTGTTGTTTAACAAAAGGTATATGGAAATTTTTACTTCCTTTCATAAAGTATTGTAAAAGTATCCTGAAGGGGGTGAACCTTTAAAGAACATTAAGAACATTTTATAAATCTTTAGGTTATGACATAATGCAGCTAAAGGTTTCTTATATGAGGTAAAATTTTCAATATCTCTATTGGTTCTTTCATGGTCACATACAGACATTACATTTGAAACATTTGCAGAATGTCATGCTAGTAGTTGCAAAAACTAAAATATTATGAAAAAAATTAACATGTATTATTTTTGTTTTGCTTTTCGCTAGTTACATTTTCTGTAAAATGGACTTATGACTCGTATCTTATAGTAACAAATGATCTTCATTGTAGACAAGTACATTTTAAGCAGTTTAGGGAAAAATGAGATAATAAATGCAGATTCATGTTATACTCTGGTTATTTTAACATATTTTAGGGACTAGAATTAAGCACAAACAATCTTAAAGTTATGCTCTGTTTTCCTAAAATTGTATTATTCAATTTCCTATCAAAAGAGAAAGCTGTAAAAATTCATTTCAATATTTTTCCAGTTTATAGATTTTTTTTGGCAGAGTAGTTAACATTCCCAAATTATTATCAAAATTTCCTTAATGCTTCATGAAGATCAGAAAATGACTTTCCTCAACCCTTTAAAAAGATGCCAATTTATTGGTAATATTAAATTACCCCAAATTAATTATTAATACGCGTGCTTTACGTAAGAGGTTATGAATATTATCCTCTCGTTAAAATTAAAGTTGCATAGTACCCAGCCCTACTATTAGCAGCCATTCTCATAACCAGTGGGACACTGAAATAAACAACGCTGCAATCTTTACATACAGTATCTCTACATATTTTTGTTATTTTTCCAAATAAAAAGTTCCCTGAGTCGTTTTTTACTCTTCTGTTGCTTTAAAGCATTTTCAACTGTTCAAATTGTAAACAAACAAAAACAGTAAATTAATTTAACAAACCACAAATTAATGCACCTTTTGTATCGTGTACAGTTTTTGTCATTTGTTACTACATACAAAACCCTGGAAACCTGTACTATTAAACTAAGAATTTTTCATTAAAAAAAATTCACTGTCCATAAGAGCAGTTATGAATATATATATATATATAATAAACATTTTATTTATGGAAAGAAATCATTGACAATTAGCAAAAAGTCCTTGCAAATCATATTTTAATTTAATACTTAAAGGGAGTTCTGATGTAAACAGACCAGGAGGAAAAATTCATGATTTTTGTTGATAAAGTAGAATTCTTCAAAATCACAAATTGAAATATATACATATATTGATAAATATATATTATTGTTAATTAACTAAAACAATCCCTGTGCATTAACCTGAATCTCTCTCTTCTATTGTAAGTAATCTATCATTATTTTTAACCATGCTCTATGAAGTTTTTGATGCAATTTCATGTATTTTATGTTGTTTATTCCAGTGTTGAGACTCCTACTAAAATGAGGGTTGAACGCTGGACATTCAGCTTTGGGGAACTACTAACCGACCCCCGTGGAAGAGCTGATTTCCGCCTTTTCCTTAAAAAGGAGTTCAGCGGTGTGTGAAATTTATTCAATTGTCCAGTTTTAACATTTGTTTCTTGTACAAAATAATAACATACACTTGCTGTTAAGTAAAAAGGTTTGGTAATTCCTAAAACTGATGTCAGCTTAGTTTTTTGGAGTTTGAAAGAGTTCCTGTCAAACTGGTTTGACTGTGCATTTTTGGCATTGCAGCAATTGCGTTACTTTTCTGATGCTTTAATCTAATGTTCATAATACTGGCATCTGAATAGTGTTTGCTCGGTTCATATATAGGCAGCAATTTCATAAAAAAACATTATTGTTTAACTGGTAATAAATGGTGACTTGTATGCTTCGTCAACAGGAGAAAATCTTGCCTTCTGGGAGGCATGTGAGGATCTGAAATGGGGTGCAGCGGAGACGATGAAAGAAAAAGCACAGCAAATATATAAGTAAGATGTATTTTTATTTCTGTTATATGTTCTTGTACATTGTTTTCATATTATATCTAAAATATAATTTTATGTTTACATTTCATTATGTAACATTGGTTCTTTTTGTATAACGGGCTAAGCTTTTAATGTTTTGTTGTGATGGGTCAAGTGATGACATGACATCATCAGGATTTTATTACGATTTGTACTCAAACCATACCTCAAGCTTGTATGCTGGCCACCATTTAATCTCTTATCTGACTCTAAGCTGACTTTAAATATTCACAAATTTTATGCTGGTGAATTCATGGAGCACGATATTGAGACCATTTTGAAATCAACCTTAACATCGCTCAAAATAATCAAATTTTCTTTAATACTACAATACTTTTTAGATCTAAAAATGTTAACTGGTGCACATCAAGGACTCCTTAAATTGTTTATTAAACAAGACCAGCATTTAAATTAAACCATATGCATGTTTACCCTAGTTTTTTTATCTTGCCTTTTTATTAAAATTAGAACCTTTTTGGCTCGCGGAGCTCCTCGCTGGATCAACATTGATGGAAAGACAATGGAAATTACAGTGAAGGGGTTATCACATCCTCACCGTTACGTCCTGGATGCAGCTCAGACCCACATTTACATGCTCATGAAAAAGGTTCCCGATCTCATGTTAAACTTTGCAAATTTCCAAAATCTTCAACTAATCCTGAAACTCAATTTCCATTAAAGGACTCATATGGGCGATATCTCAAGTCCCCAGTGTTCAAGGACACACAGAAGAAGGCCATTGCTCCCGAAGCGCACAGATTCAGGTTAGACGTCCATTACTGTCAGATACTTTTAATGTGTAAAGACCCCTTTGTACCGTGTAAATGTTACTGTACTGTAAACTCTTATTGAAGTTTGAGATCTGCTTCTGTTGATTAGATTCATGGTGAAAGTTTGCTTATATTTATATTTATTTTCAACCATATGTGTCTTTAAAATTGCATACCCTATTGGCTGTTGGTTCTTTAAATAGTGTTAAAACTAGAGCTTGAACTGAAATCTCAAGAGGTGAACATAGTCTGTGCTCTTTTAACATCATGTTCCTTTTAATGTGTCCCAGTGATGCACAGTTGGAGCAGAATGCTAAAAGAAGGCGTCCAAGTCTGAGTCCCATCATCCTGAGGCAGCAGGAGGAAGAACAGAAGGCCAAACTTGCAGCTAGTGGCCCAGTGGACATCACACAGGTCATGAGCAAACTGGAAAAGAAACAGAGAAGCTGAAACCTAGCTCAAAAAGAGACGGATGAAATTATAAACTAAGCAGCAGAGCAATAAAGATAATCGTTTATGGAGCACTGTAGAATTGTGCTGCAAAATTGGCACAGATATGTTTTTGCTTGGTGTATTTAAAATGTCATTTGTTGTCATTCATTGTTTACGTTATGATTTTGTCTTTCATAGATTCTTTTATAGGGTATGTTTACAGAACAATAAAGTATGAGCCAAAAAATAAAAAGAGTCTAATTACATAGTGACAATACTGTGATAATGTTTGTAGCTGTTTTAAAAGAAAAATAAAAACTTGTGTAAACATACCCTAATTTAAATTCATCTTTGAACATGTCATTTATGTTTTTATCACATTTATGTCTGTATCCTCGCATCTTATGCTGTCCTCGTCGATGCTGTATGTACTAGTCTTCTCTGTTGCATTGTTGTTGATATTTCACTGTAAACATGGACCTAGTAAAATACTATTCCTCTCATCTGTTGTCATATCATGTGTCTTTCATCTCTCATTGGTCTCAGTAAAATGTATTGTAGTAATATGCCCATGAAACATTTAATTTTATACCTGTGAAAGTCATCTTTTATTTGTTTTATATATTTTGAAAGCCAGAAATTTTTCTTGTCCCAGTTTGTTAAATTAATTTGGACCCCCTTTGTCCCAAAAAAATGAATAGCAAAATTGATAGTAAACAAAAAAAAAATATATATATACAAAATAATATAAATTATAATATTATATAATATACCGGTAATATGAATTGAAAAATGTAGTGTAATAAATTACTAACAAACAGATCTCAAATACAATTGATCACTGCTGATTCAGTGCTTCCTGAATCAGCAGTTTATTCTATTCACTAGATGTCACACTGGCGTTCTTTCATGATTGCAGTTCAAACCCTTGATTTAAATGATTATTGTGTGCTTGGTGTTACATATATACAAATTACTGTATAACAAAATACAGTCTTATATTTTTTAAATATAAGTCTTGAAGAAGCATAAAATTCCAAATAAAAGCAAGAAGCTTGAAGTTGACAATTTTCTTCTCATGAATATGAATTGTAAAGAGCAGAATTCTTACAGATTACCCCAATCTTCTTAATGGGTTTACTTTTGTTTCAAAACTAAAAGAAAACTAAAAGAAAAATGCTGAGAACTGGTCATTAAAATAAATTTCATTTAAGAATATTTTTTTTTTAATTCATCCCAATATTATTATTTTCTTAATATATATTTTCATTCTCTAAATTGTTCAGGCTCTTAGAGTTATTTGTTGAGAAGATGGCTTGTGTGTACTTAGGCACATAAATTACTTTTGTAACTATACCCACAAAGCAGTCTATTTCCCCCACCCACAGTGATTTTTTTTTGAGTTTCATTAGGAGACTTAATCTTTCCTTTTCACTGTCTCTAATGTCTTCAGGTGTTTTATCATGTCTGTGTATCAAATCAATAACGAATGCAGTAATTTCTCTTTTCTGATGAGTATTTCATCTTAATGTGATCTTTATTTCAATTGTTCCCCATACAGCTCTGCCGGTTCACAGCCCCTGTACCTCATCTGGCTGTGTATACAGGCATCTGTGAAGCTACTTCACCTGGCCTAATGACGCTGCCCAACAGTGCAGCATGTCCCTCTCCTATCAGCGTGGCAATCGACAGCACTCCGGCCTCAGAAAGAAGGTTTGATGGCAATGGGGGCCCTTCCTCCTCACACTTTCCTTCGATTGCAGAGGTGTCCATCTCAGAGGAAGAGAACCAACTGCCAGCACCAAAGTCTCGCATGAGTCTGTCCCTGACCAGACTTCTGCGTAGAGGGTGTAATGCCCCATCTGTCTTTGCCAGTCTATCACCAAAATGTGCAGTGACAACAGGTGGAGGCAAAGTACAACCACTTGGAGTGGAACCCCTTGCACAACCTCAGCCCAGGAGAATCGCAAAGTTAGTATGCTTTGTGGCTTTGAATTTACACGAATATGCACACATCATCTCACTGACTTCTGAACCTAAAGACTTGGCTGTAGTGACCTGGAAGATTCAAGATGCTTTTTCAACCACATAGCTGACGCAGAACACAGTGAAATGAAATTTCTCCAGGACCTGGTGCTACATAAACATAAAAATAGCTAACACAAAGCTAGGACAGAGATTTGTCCTAACCACATAAAAGTGCACAGCATGCAGTAACGTGCAAGGGAGGAAGAGAAACAACAAATAAAAATATAACAAGTCAAGAAAAAAAAATTATAATTAGCGCCGAAAAAATAAGAAGGTGGAATAAATAATAAAAAAAGACTTCAATGTCTTAACAAGGAACTCTTAGACCAAGGACTTGACTTAGGACGAGCTGGTCTTTGCTAGTGAGTCCACTTCAGACTTGCCTATCTTGACTAGAGACATTTTACTGAGACGTAATTTTTGTGTTCCTACCTGTCTTTACCAAGAAATTATCTTGAGATTGACATGTTAGCTTGTGACAGACGAGGACCCAAGTGTAGTGGTGAGACAGAACTTTTATTCTCGGCACCATCTTCACAATATAAACAGACAATACACTGGCATGAACTAAAGATAACCAAGTAAAGAGTTAGAAGAAGGAGAAGAATAAATAAGGGAGATATGCAGGGGGAAATGAGGAACAGATATAAAAAATTAGGAACAGGTGATAACACATGTATTCATTAAAGGACTTGACTAATGACTTGATGGTTTTGAATTGGGACTTGGCCCCAGATTTTAAGAATCTCCACTAAAGACATGTATGTCTTGACCAGGGACTTAACTTGATACATGTAGATCTTCAATATTGAGTACACCCAAGCAACTTGCAAGCAACCTGTCTTTTCCAAGGATTTCTCTTGAAACTTGCCTGTTTTGACTAGAAACTTTTTTTATTTAGACTTCCCTTTCTTGAATAGAGACTAACCTGTCTTTGAGACTAGCCTGGATTTCTCTAAGACTTGCTGTCTTCTTTATAGACTTGCTTGTCTTGGATTGAGACTTGGCTCCAGACTTTACTGTTTTGCAATGAACTCTATTCTTGAGACTTGAGTCTAACTGGAATCCAACACAAGGCTTGTCTTTACAAAGGGATTTTCTTGAAACTTGCCAGTCTTCATTTGGGACTTTAATTAATAATTCAGGATTTGCTCTCTCGATTTGGAACTATATATACAAACATTTTCTTGACTGGAGACTTGACTTGAGACAGGACTGTTTTTTTTCTAGCTACTTCAGCTTTTACTTGTCTGTCTTGACTAGACACTTGTCGTTTTTGACTTGTAGTTCCAGTCTAGAACTGACTTGACAGGGGAATCTATTTGAGACTTCCATTTCTTGGTTTGTGCCAGATCTGCTCCTGGTGTAAAGAAAGATCTTTTGTGTTTTGACAGTATGAAATCTCTAGGAGAAAAGGTGGTAAACATCAAAAAACATTTTCATGTGTGTCTATTATTTTTATACAAAACCAGAAAAGTAATTAAATTTCTTTCACAGCTTTTTTCAGATCAAAGTTGACATTCCTCCAGAATGTCGCATCTACCCAATTGATTCAGAAGATGAGGAAGACGATAGTCCAGATACAGCGAGAGGAACTGTAAAAGAAATCATCTGCCCCTGGGAAACGATCACCAAACAGGATGGAGCTGGATAACTCTATCAGACCTATGTCTCTAAAGAAAGACA
Organism: Danionella cerebrum; assembly: GCA_007224835.1. Taxonomy (NCBI): domain Eukaryota; kingdom Metazoa; phylum Chordata; class Actinopteri; order Cypriniformes; family Danionidae; genus Danionella; species Danionella cerebrum. The sequence continues at coordinate 41,094 of SRMA01026683.1, forward strand.
AAACACTCTGAAGCGACACTTGTGTCATAAGTATTGTGTCTTACAAACCCTGAGAAGGCTGTGGTTAGTAATGCATCCTTTAATCTGATTTATGTTTCACCTGTTAGTTATTTTTGATAGCATTTTCATAGTGCCTACATGTAACTGTAGCTGATGAAATATAATACTTTGTTATACTGAAAAGGAGTAAATGTTGGTATATATATGTGAAATTTGTATTCTGATGTCAGTTCCTTGACAGAAGGGGCCTTATTTTTTATTTATTAGTCATCAGTTTGTTTTGTGGTTGCACCAAAAAACTTTTGTACTTAGCTTGTTCACCGTTTTATATAGCTGCTAAACATGTGAATTCAATTGTTTTAATAAGTTGTATTTTCATAGAAGTTTATCCACTGTAGTAAGGCAGTAACTATGAAAACTCATTTGCGGTCTGAATGTATTATCTTAATAATGTTTACACAATCGCTTCAGAATGTCAATCTGTTCATGTTAAAATTGTGTAAGTGCCTGAATAAATAATTTAAAATTATTTTATGTTGAATATATTTTGGGAGATCAAGTGCAGTAGTTAAGGATAAAGTGCTGAGGTTTTTCAACGCATGGAAGAAAGAACTCGTCTCGGAGTCAACTCTTTAGTATTAAAGATTAACTCGATACACATGGCACTTTTATCTTTAAAACTCCATACATATGCTCCTCCATTTTAGAGCCATGTTACACATTACATAAAAGGTAGTAAAAAATGTGAAGATATGGGCACGCCGGCCGCATGAATTAGGCAAATAGGTGAGCAGGGCCTGTGCAGGAGTCTGCACTCCCCGGCACAGACCGCAGCTCCGTTCTTCTCTAGGGCTCATGGGGAGTATGGTCTGCGCAGACCACTGCTCTGTTACCCACAAGGGCTTTGCAAGGTAATTGCAAAATTAAGTATCTAATATAACATCTAATACATATGTGTGTTAATACATTGAGTATCTAGTCATTTTAAAATGATTTATTTAATACAAAAACTATAGAGAAGAATGTACTTGTAGAATTTGATTTACCTTTATGTAAGCTAATCAATTTCCAGATTAAATAAATCAAATAAAAAAAAAAACGACTATATTAAAACCTCCACCATCTACCCCCCGCGCCCCGCTGACCGTTTTCACTTAGTGCGAAAAGGACTTTTATTTTCCGGAAATGCTGTCACAGCGTTAACTGGCTTCACATTCCTCTGCAGTGTTGAGCAGCGGCGAGTGAGCGAGTATCCGGATGTCAGACCACAGTTTCTGATTATTTGAATACATTTGTAAAGCCAAACGTTTGTTGTATTTCATTTTTTGACTCGGTAAGTTTTCCAAATCACACGTCTTCGCATGCGACTCCTCTTCTGAATGATCAAAACTAAAAACAGCAACAACAACCAGCGCTATCTGACCATTCACCCGCTTCTCGTGGATTGTTGCTCACTTGATCCACTAGTGTCTGTTACTACATTCATGCAGCTGTCGCGACGGCGGTCTGGCTGTCTATATGTGAATTGTTTACTCTTCCTGAACATATGTGATGCTTTTTTGAAGCTATGAGCTTCTTATCAGCTTAATCGTCACATTTCCTGCATTGTCGCATCGTCTGGGGTGATGAATTTTAGCAGCAAGCGACGATGAAAGTCCTGTGAAGGAATGCGTGTCGTGCTGTGTTTGTTAACGTTAATTACATATTTCCACAATGCATTAACGTCTATTGCTATGACACACCTAATCAAGAAAATAGGATCGGATCCGCTTTTCAATAGTAATAAGTTTTATATAGCCGAATTTTTTTAATATCTTTAACCTGCCTGCTAGTCAAATGCTGTTACAACAGTTGCTGAACTGGTTATTACATAAGCATCTGCATTGACTGCTTTAGCCTTGTGGTATAATGAAAAATTGTACATGTATTTTCTTATACAATTGTATACTTGCTACGTTTTTGATGGTCCTTTTTTCACCAGACCAACCCTGATGCTCTAAAACCAAGGAAAATGAAGCTGACTCAGCTGTGGTGGAGCTCATAGTCCAGGTATCGGGATCTTTTACATTGATTTGTTTAAGGTGTCACGGGTAGCTGTTGTGCCAGCTAATCTATGGCTGATTTGCAAGTGCTGCATTGAGACTGAAGGCTATGTGGAGTACTAGAATGTGCTTAAAATAGTGAATGTACGTAATATTAGTTCACTACACACAAATATATTTCCAATTTTGATATATATGGTTTAAAGATTAGTAGTAACAACCCAGTTTTTATTTGATTAATAAAAAGGATGCATGAATTTGGTTTCTGAAAAGTGTGTTAATGTACTGTAATACTCTCCGTCCTCATCACTTTGTTGGGCTACATTTGCAACAATTACAGCCACAGCCAAAACCTTTGGGTCGAGGAAATATTGTGGAAGTGTCTGGAAGCCTTTAATCTATGGCTTTAAAGTGCTGGTTGTTTTAGCTTTGCAGGTAGATGATCTTGCTAGACAAAAACTCTCTGTTAATATACTTCAATACTCCATGATTATCAGGTTCTTTGGCATCACCTTATGGAAGATGTCTGGTCCTCAGACATCCAGTTTAGCAGTTTATATCTTATTCTTATTTTGTTGTTATTTTTTGCTGTTATTGTATTGCTGACTGTACAGCACTTTGGACCGTTTTCCCTGTGAAAAATGTGCTATATAAATAAATTTTACTTACTTTCGCTGTGAATAATTGCATCTAGCTTAAAATTAAAATTGATAAATAAATAAAGGCTTCAAATGTTTCACATTGTGTGTAGTAAACTAATACAACCTACAACCAATTATTGAAATCAACTGACTTTCCCTCAATTTTCTGGCTTGTTAGTACATATTATATAATCTGCCTGGTTCATGGTTTGTGGTTACCTTTATCATTTGTCATCGGCTATGTGTTTTAGCTGCATTTCTGAAGCTAATGTTAAAAAACAGGTGAAGACGTGCACACACCGGAGTGTCAGACAGCTCTATGACTTTCCCCTTGTCAAAGAAGCAGAGTTGAGCACTACATGTCTAAACATAAATTCTCAATGGAAGCAGGAATGTTGAACTAAGGAGATAATCCTGATTGGGTTTGGATACAAGCACTAGATAAAAGTGTCCGTATTCTGGAATACTCCTCTAAGATGTATTGAATTAAATGTCATGCTGCATTAATATCTTTATATGTCCTAATATAATCAAACATACAAGTTTTATTATATATATATATATATATATATATATATATATATATTGCTTTTAAGGGACCCCTTAGTCTGAAATATTAAGGATGGAGATGGATGCTAAATGTATTTATTGGCCTTTTTTTGCACAAGCTTACTATTACATTTTTTGTTTGCTTATTATCGATCATTGTGTTTGTGTTTAGGTAACACTTGGTTTCTTCAAGTAAGTGTAGAATAATTGGAATTACATGGTCTTAGATTCAAATCTTGTGCTGAAGACAGGGCAGCTGCTAGCCAAATGGATGCCCTAAAGCGGATATCTTTCTATGCACCCCCCCCCCATGTGCCCAAACAAACAATTCCATTTTTATTTTTAATAAATGAGCAAAATCAACATGTTTTTTTTTTTTACCATAATCACTAAACTATGCCACATTTGCTGTTGCCAGATTGTGAGAGTGGTTGAATTTATTAAAAAGTTTTGTTGTTTTACCTACAATTTAAAAAAAAAAAATCCAAAGCTATACACTCAAGTCCTCTGTATAGCAATACTAGTGATGTTTAGCTGCTGTTAGCATATGGTTATTGTTGTTTTCACAGTGGGAGGATGAATAAAATTTCTCTCTGGAAATAACAACATGCTGTGGGTCTCTACTTGTAAAAGCATTAAAGTTGTCCAAGTAGGGTGGTCACAAGTTAGGTAACTGCTGAAAAGAAATCCATTCCATCTCCCTCCATGTTTCTTCCCATGGGAGGTTAAGGTGGGATTGGATTATTAATTCTTAATGATGCACACATTATGAGGTATGCATTAGCTAATAAAGTGATGTAACATGCACAACAAGAGCACACCCCACAACTGGGACATAGACTTTGGTTACTCTGTATGAAGAGCCTTCTAACATTATTGTAGCTCACAAATAGCTTCAATGAAGAAACCCAATCCCCTTTTTTGACATAATCTCATATCTATATCCTCCAGTTGTACCATTTTGGACACGACTCAGCTGTTCTCAAGGTCAATGATGACACTATTAGCCAACATTGTTTTGTAAGTTGATATTGTTTGGAAATATACTCAGATTCTCTAAGGAACTCCTTCAGAGTTTTAAATCTGAAAAAATATAGGATTAATAACTCCTTCATTTTATACTTAAATGCTACTTGTCTCATTTTATTCAATGCTATATGCTAAGCTATGCAAAAGGTGCTTTCCAGAGATGTGGGGAAGAATTAATTAATTGAAAAAATGGTAAAATACTACTTATTATCCTTTGTTACTTATGCCATTTTACAGTAATAGTGTTATATATATGTAATAGCCATTACTTGCAGATACATAATTATTTCCCAATTCTTCTCTTTAGATTTAACAATTCCATTTGAATATGTAAACCTTCTTCAGCAAAAAAGAAAAGAAAAGGGAAAGCCATATCTTTTCCAGAAGTCTCCTAAAGTTGTACTGCTTCAGGCTTTGAGTTTTAATCCTGATGTTTTAACATGCTTGTGTAAACGGTTGCCTCCAGTAGAATTGGAAGACTCATGTGAGTCCCAGTGAGTGTTGCACAATGCTTTTCTTGCCAGAACCTGTTGTGTTTATGTGCTGTACACCACATATGGCACACTCTCTGTGCTTTTACAGCTATTAGCAAGCTGGTGTTTATTGTAGGTCCAAAGCAACCTTAAGCATTTACTCAGAAATGCAAAATTCTATGTTTCTTAATGTATTTTACCTTAGCTAGATACCCAATTCTTGAAATGTAACCTGTACGTCTCTGAAAAGCTTTTAGCATCAGTTTTCTCAGAATTCCAGTCACTTATTCTGTCTTATCTGTATTAAACCTCTCCCAGGTCTCCCTCAATCACCCACTTGTAACCCTGGCAGCGAAGGAAGCAAAACTAAGCCCTGGCAGCATGGTGTCTGCTGTGGGTAGCAGCTCATTGCCTAGCCCCCAAAGCGAGGCCATGACCAGTGAGCTACAGGAACTCTCTTTGCAGTCTATGCCCAGCTTACTGCCCTTGAAAGAGCGCAAGAATGGTGAGTTCACAGTATTTTAGAAACTGCTTGAAAAAGTTAAATATGTCTGGCCCCATGATATAGCCAACGGTGCGCCAGACACATATGAGTGCGGTTGCGCAGGGCATTGCATGTTCGAATCCCGAACCTGTCGTCATTTCCCAACTTTTACATAAGTTACATTTATGATATGAAAACAGCATGTTTATGTTGTTCCCTCCGTTAACACATTTTTAAGGTTAATATACCAGGGAGTTCTATAAATGAAAAAAACTGTGGTTGATTAGAAATGTTGCTTATTAGTATGTGTACATAATCATCCTGTAATGATAAAGGTTTAATTTGTTACTCATTTTTATTCCCAAAATGTGAACCCTCTTAAACATTCAAACCATTCTCAGAGTGCTGTTACAAGTGTCACAGACACAGCAACTAGACTGTGTTGTTCATCATCTATGGTTGCCTTGGTTTCAACTTATTAAAGTTAACTTGTGCTCCTGGTTGGAGTAAAGGTGATTGTGGGGCATCATTTAGTTCCAATGTTTGAATCACAGATGACAACATGTGTATCTTGAGTGCGATGAGCAATAGCTCTTCGTCAACTAATCAAGCGGGCAAACACCACCAAAACACTCTGAACAGAACTGTTTTTTAGTTAAAAATTATTTCAGAAATGTAACCTTGGTGTGTTGCACAATAAAATCTCTAAATAAGTTTTAGAGAGATGCATATTTTATCCTTTAAAATAAATCATATTTCCTGGTCTCCCATCCAATTTTCCCTTAATATGTCAAGATATTTCAATTGATCTCCTCTGGACTGACCGGTTATGTAATACCAGTGTTTGCTTTTCAGGCTTTTTTTCCACCATCTGTATTGCTACATTTTTGTTCCCATTTGAATGAGTTTATAAAAGGTGTTACTTTTCTCGAAATTTCTTTTCTCAAAGATTTGCATGATGCAACATCCTGTTGACTGCTGACTGGTCAGTTTGTAAGTTTACTTAGTAGCCAGAAATTATTTTCATCTGAAGTGAGGCACAAAAACATGATGCATAACTCATAATAACCAGCAAGCAATTATTCCACTGCTTTTTTTTCTTTCATGATTATTTTTTTGGCCATCAGACAGCACAGTTTTTGATGTCAGGAAGAGATGTGGGTAGAGAGAGGTGGTGCGTCCACTTCTGTCACTTTCGTTTATGTCATCGAGCAGAACTAAAATGATGTAGCGGAGTGACTCGTCTTAAGTGACATGTCTTTACCAAGCCCCCTCAGAGCCGATACTCAAAGCTGGTGCAAACACAATGGTGAAGCAGGGCGAGTAGAGCGATTTAATACTAGCAGAGATGTGCTATTACTTTAATCTAGAGAAAAACGTGGAAATTGTTCTAATAAGTTCAGTCTTAATTCTTGTAAGTGACTTCATCTTGAATTACACTGATGCCATCCATCTGTAACATCTCAATCACCATCTGTCAGTAGCTGTGAAAGCAGCAAGAAGATTCTGATACTGCTCTGTTTCACAGCCCACAAACCTGCAGCAAACTCATTTCAAGAGACAATTTGATAAGAACAGTGCTGGCCATGTTTTGTGGAGGTAAAACTATTGGTCAGAACATTGAAATCCAACGGTTTTCAGCATTGTATGAAAAAGGTATTTTGAGCAAGTTGTGAAAATATGGATATTCAGAGACACACACAGCAGATGAGTGCACGTTTCTGCTCTAAGCTTTGAAAATTGGAGTAATGAATTAGAGTGAAGATTGAACTGAGATGAAAGACAGCAATTCTCAGATTTCACTCCAAAAAGATGATGAAAATCTGTGGGATGGTGTTATGTAAGTGTTTCATACACTGTGTAGGTGTCTTGTGAGTTCTTGTTGCCTTTTCTCCAACTCTACTTTTGAACAAGACCAGGAATGTCAATAAAGAGTTAACCTCTCATGTAGGATCACCTCAGAAGCTCATGGTCTGCAGTCACCACTCCCTTATTTCACTCTTCAGCCCCCGAGCTCTGCTTCAGTGAGGGTAGCATTGCAGACATGTTAATGCAGGACTTCTTCCTTCTCTTGCACAGAACTGAAGTGATCACACTCGAGGCTCTAGGAGACAAGCTTTTATATGCAATTATCAGTGGCACATATAAAGGTTGGACTAAAATAGCTTGCCAGAAATATGAGTAATTGTACCTCAAGCAGTCACTGATTCATATTTAATAAGATTACTGTTTGCTGAAACTTAATGGTTGTTAAAAGTTTATTTGTGCCATGGATGGGGGAGTGGCTTGGAGGTGGAGTCAGCATAGGGGAAAGAGATTTAACCCTGCCTCTCCTCATTAGAGTTCAAAATGCTAGTTCAATATTTAATATTGGTTTAATAATATTTGCAGAAGAGTGTAGGGGCCTGTGCAGGTTGATCTATCCACACCCCCTAACCTAACCCTACATCAACCCAATTGTTATTGCAATATAGCAGATTTGGTAATTGTTGGGTGTTTTGTGTGTTTTTTTTGTCGTTTTCTCAAGGTAATGATTGATCACATTATTATTGATACATTTTGGTGTAGTATAGTGTAGTATTCTAGTATAGTGTAGCATTTACAATATAACATTTGGTATACGAGGGTTTATCTACAAAGACTCAGTGTACTGTACAGCTCTCTTTGGCTTTTAGAAAAAAAATAGTGTCTGTTGGAACTGCAAACTTTTGTAAGTAACATTTTCAAAGTACAAATGAACTGTAATGTTCTTCTACAGCATGTTGTAATGCTGACTCAACATCCAGCTAAACCAAAGTCAATGAAGAAATCGCTGTAGTCGTTTTTTTGAAGCTTTTATTGTGACTTCCTTCAAAGACAAAGAAGGTGAAAACTGCAATGAAATAATACGTTTCAGAGTCTCACTTAATCTTCATATCATCAACTACAATCAAAGAGTCAGATTGCGGTCTCACTAAAGCAGCTTAGCATGTTAGCATGTACAAACAATTATTAATAAACCTATTGATAAACATTGTTTACAACAAATAATCGTAGATACTCATAAAACTCATACGTAGACTCACAGCAGTGGCTCTATGATGAATGAGATGGAATGGATTGTTTGGAGCTTGTGCATCATGAAAGCCTTTCACACAAGGCCTCAGTCACCATGACAGAAGTGTTATTTTTCTCAAAATATATAAGCATACACAAAGCTGGCCCTTTTAAAGACAGCACATTAACCATATTCATTTCTAAAAGGGAATAACAAGCATCTAGAATCCATTTATTCTGCTTTAATGTTTCCTTGTTAACGCTAATGTTTTTAAAAATCAATACAGTGTCACATTTGTCTGCTGTTTTGAAACCTTTTTATACCAGTTTTATTGCTCTGATCATTCAGTGTCCAGACATGTTATTGAACATTGAATCGTGATTGGTAAATCCATCAGAACTTCCAGAAGTTAACGAAACCCTCCAGATGACTGCACTGGTTGAATGCCTCCATTATTTGCTCTACATTTTGTATGGATCACTTAAAGCAAGCTAAACAATATGTAATCATCCCAAAATGCCACACATGCTGACTATAGCAGCTGGTATCCTGTTCTGACTGAACCATTTCAGAGGCCGTTCTGAGCAGGCTTGAATTTGTCCTAGTCACATGACATTTGCCAAACCACTAATTACTCCAGCAAGTTTAGTGGCAGCTTCACAAATGTCTTTTTTAGAAAATGAATACAACAGCTGTCAAAAGTGAACCATGTTTTGAGTTTTTTTCATTTGGTTAGGGGGATGGGAAGAACAACTGTAAACAACTTTCCACACATTTAATATCCTCATACTAAGCGAATTCCTGTTATTGATGATTTGTATGTTCACGCGATCCATACAAAAAATTATTTAAAAAAAAATTAGAGTTTGGTAAGCCATCTGGGCCGAACAAAAAAACTGTGGCTAAAAACCATGGTATGTACCGAACCTTGAGTTTTGTGTACTGTTGCATCTCTACTTGGAACTATAACCAGCAGCGACTTTAGACTTGCATTTTTTTTTGTTCTGTAAAGTTTAAACATTTAATTAACATGTGGAGATTTGAATCGTCTTCACCAGGGAGTGCATTAGGTTGGAGGGAACACAGGTCTATTGGTTGACATCTTGAATGCATCATTACATAACTTTGTGTAGGGAGTAGAATTTGTACCTCTGCTAAAGCAAGCATTTAGAAGAGTGAAAGATGGTTGAAGGGGATCTGGAATGTTTTTTGGCTCCAGTTTCTGACTTATAGACAGCACAAGTTTACTTCACTAAATGAATGACCTCAAGTTAGGACACAAAGTTCCTGGTTTCCTTCCCCCTCCATTGCATGGAATGAAAAAAAAAACTTCAAGAAGCAGGAAATCTTGGAGTTGCACAACGCAAGAGCCTGAAAGCAGCACTTAACCAGTAATAAGGAAGAAACTGGCTTCAATAGGGACACAAACACTTACTAGCACACACCCACATCTGTAAGGCGTGCTGACACATGCTGGCTCTGACTGGAGGAAGGTGAGGGCCACAGACACACCCTGCTGTTCTTGGGTCCACTGCAGGAATTATCTCTGAACAGAACTGCTCAGAGTTCAGTCATTCAGACTCATTCTCTGTGTGTCTGCTTGCCACGTCTGGAAATGGATTAATAGCGAGGCTGTGGTTTTGTCCATATCCTTCTTCTGTAGAAGGGCATGGCCATACATTCAGGTACAGTACTGGCACATTTGGAGCTCTCTTTGTTGATGTGCGCTCATATGAATGAAGTCGTATTGTGGTGGTGTGTGGTTACGCTGGTTGAGGTTTAAGAACATTGTTTAATGGCAGAGCCTTCTGTTTGTGGAGTCCTGTGAAGGGATTTATTGCTGTTTGAGTTGGGCTCTCACTAGGTCTTAACATTTACTTAATCCTAAAACAAAGCTGATGTCCACACAGAAGTTTTTCATCACGGAAGATGTTTCACATTTTTGTGTTAATTTAAAACATCAGCGCTGAGTTTTACAGATAATGAAACAGCTGTGGAATGTGTCTGTTTTTGAGTAATTAGCTTATCTGTTGTAAAATTTGTTAATTCTTGCCCTGAGGAGTACTTTAAATTAGGGCAAATCTATGTTAATTCATTCACGGCACCTCTAAAGTGCATTGACTGTCATCAATCATTTTCTTTTTGACTGTGCACTTCTGGAATTTATTAATGAAACCACAAATGTCCATTTATACATTTTGTTTGTTTGCTTTTTTTTTGTACACACATTTACCTTAGTTGTCCAAGAGGAATGTTGGAAAACTTCAGATGAGCAAGAGTTGAGACGGAAATTGGAAATCAGATTTGTTCTACCAGTATCTATTTATTTTAGTTTTTAGAGCTCTGCAACTGATCTTGGTTTAAGTTCATTGTGGCATCTTTCTTTTTTGCAAAAATAAAATTTTTCATTTTCATTTTTAAATAGTGTCACAACAATATTTTAACCAACTTAGTTGTTTAACTTGTCATTGGAAAATGAAATGGAACTCTACAAGTTTTACACCTGGAAATCTAAGAGGTTTCTAAGACTTCTAAGAAGAAATCTAAAACAAGTGACGGCCTATTTCTAATCTTTCCAGATGCACTGGTTAAGTTTTGAAGAATCGGACTAGGAATTTGGGGGAATTAGGGGAAGTAGTCTAAGAGTGGACAATCAGCTGAAACATGAATGTCCTGTCCTTCTGCATCCTGATCAATTGTTGCAAGAAATTTATGCAAGACACTGAAAACAGATTTCACACACCCCTTTCTTACTGATGCAACCTTTATCATCTCTTTTGTCTTTGAAATTCTTGTAATAGAAGAGCTATAGAAATTGAGAAGAGCCCACTCTGGAACTTGTCCAGCCAGGAGGGGTGGGAAGTGTCAGTGATGTATTGGAGCTCTCCTTCTCTATTGTTAAAAGCAGCTGTTTTGTCTCAAGGCAGTGGGAAAAAAGAACAAGATTCTTTCGGGACAGAATGTCTGCTGGTCTATGAAACATGCTGAATTTCTGGCCGTGCTTGATGCTAGATTATATATCTGCTCATAAAGAGTTCTGATGGAAATCTGGCATAAATGGTAAATCTTGAAGCACCTGCATTCTCTCTTTCTCAGTTTCTTTATTTTTTGCACCTTCCTATGGCCACTTTAAATTAATTATAAGACTTCAAATAAAGTGAGGCATTACTTTTTAGTGGGTACAAGTTCAGTTTATATTCAAAAAGTTTAGAAAATGAATAATAGTTCATAACCAATAAATTTCAAGCTCCCTGGTTTGGTCCCTAATTGGTTGATTTGGTTAATGTGAACAATTCATATAATGCAATAACTCCGTTACTCGTGGACAGTTTAATTAATTTACTTGCAGGTAATTTCTTTTCTCACATGTTTATGTAAAATGTTCTGCTCTTTCAGGTTTTATGCTCTAACAAAATATTTTAAATTAATTTATAATATTTAAAGCACTAAGCTGCGGCACAGTGACTCAGTGGGTAGCACTGTGACCTTCCACTTAGAAGGTTGCTGGTACCTTCCTGGAAGGAGTTTGCATGTTCTCCTGGTGCTTGCGTGGGTTTCCTCCAGGTACTCCAGTTTTCCCCACAATCCCAAAACATGAGGTTAGGTTAATTAAATAATTTAAATTCCCATTAGGTCTGAATTTGTGAGAGAATGTTGGCCTGCAATTGACTGGCGACCTGTCTGGGGTGTTCCCCCACCTCTCGCCCAATGTGCGCTGGAGATGGTCACGGCAGACCCTTGTGACTCCAAAAAGGGAATAAACGGGTTGGAAAATGAATGAATAAAGCACTAAGCATTAGTGGTTTAGTGATGGAATTCACGCTTGCCCTGTGGCAGACCTGGATCTAATTTTGGGGGTGGCATTGTTGCTCAGTAGATACCACTGTGGCCTTCCATTTAGAAGGTTGCCAGTTCGAGGCTTGCCGGTGACCTTCCTGGGAAGCGTTCGCTTGTTTTCGCCGTGCATGTGCTTTCCTCCAGGTATTCTGGGTTCCCCCACAATCCCCAAAACATTCATCAAATGCTATAATTGCTTATTATAAATTCCACTTAGGATTAAATGAGTGTGTGTGTGTATGCGTGCGTGTGTGTGCGTGTGTGTTGCCCTGTGATGGACTGGCTAGGTTGTAGCCCGTCTCTCACCCAAAGTGCGCTGGAGATAGGCACTAAGCTGTTTTCCAAGGCATGTTGGATTTTTATTGAACCAAAGAGTAACTTAAAAGTTCTCTAGATATTTTTTTTTCTGTAAAATTTCAAAACAAACAAAAAAAGAATATAATGCATTGGAGCTGGAAAAATCCAAGAGGCACATTTAAAAATGACATTTATGGATGGAGCATGTGATGTTTAACAGGCTATCAGTCTTTATTAAATATGTTCTAGGAGCAGCATAAAAAATTTACTTGATCTTTATTAAAAATGCCTCAATCATGTGACCTTCATGTACCATGATCCACCAATCATATTCATCTTCTTGACTAATACTTCAGTTCTAACTCTTCTGAAATAATGGATAAATATTTACCATCAGTTTCCAACTGTGATTTGCTTGTTAAATGGCAAATGTAGTTCTTTTCAGGGCACAGTTGCTTTGCTGCAAGTTTTGCCTTCACTAACTCTGGGTTGCTCTGAGGTTTGCTGTTATGTAACAATTCAGGGAAGCTGGCCAAGTTTTACTCCAGCAGGCTTACACAGGCCCTGAACATAACAGGATGGGGGAAGAATTAGAGGAAAAGCGATCCATTACTTTGCTTTATGTCCTACAGCTGGTTTTAATCCTGCAGCAGCCCTTGTTTTTTTTTTTTTATACCAACAGGAGTTAGGCAAAGCATGAGACTAGCAAAATTACAGAGATCTGATGGGGGTGGTGATGATAACCTAACAGCAATGCTGACAACAAGATGCTTTCAAGGAACAGAGGAAGTTTCCTTGAAATATCTAGCTAGTGGTGTTCGAAAAAGCTTGCATGTGGGTTTCACAAGATGAGGTCAGTTTAGAATGTTTATTTAAATAATGAGTTTAAAGTACACCACGTCAGTAATGCACTCCACAATGTACAAAACAGCTTTTTTCAGTGACAATTTTTGTGAAACAAATTTTGTATTGCAATTGCTTTCACTCATTACACACACTTCTATAGTCAGCTCCAAGGATTACTTAGAAACACTACACAGAAAGTCATTAGGTTTGATTTGTATTTTCTGAACATGATTCTATTTCTTTACCACATTGGAGAAGTGTTAATTTAAGGCTTTGTTAGTAGTTATACAGTTTATTGCCATGCAACACAATCAGAATCCATTGATAATCTGTAATGATTAATGATTAACCATCATCTTTCTGTTTGCATTGAGAGTAATAAAAATCTCTGCTCATTACTCATTACTGTGTTTTCAATCAGACTGAGAGCCTGATGAACATTAACTTTATGATCTTTGCTGCTTTATTTGATAAAGGCGGTGTTTGGTGCTTTGTGGTGACTCATGGGCTTAGCATAGCCTGCACTAGACTTCCTCTGTGGTCAGGTGGCATTTAGCAGTTCTGGACTCTTGTGGTCATTGACAGCACAAGCAGCGACTGTGATGAAGAGAGCAATGAGCTTATGGGCTAAAATCAGATCATGCTTAATGTTTTTGTCTCTGGGGAGATGTAACCGAGTACTCGTCATTTCTTTTTGAATGGCACATTAATTTAATGCAGAGGGTTGTGGAGTTTCCTACAGCATGGTTACCGTGGATGAGTTACTGGTAGGGCTGCAACAAACGATTATTTTGGTAATCGATTATTAGACCAATTAATCGATTAGTCATCGATTATTTCAATGATTAATCAGTAGCCTTTGAACGATTATTCTGCTTTTTCAACTAGTTAAAATAATGAGTTACAAATATTCTAACTAATAAATAAAATCAACTTTGAGCCAACTAAACAGGTCATTCTCTTTAAGTTTTCTGATTCTGTTACACTTAAATTACACACAAATGCTCTCTAAGCATTGTTTACATGTTTTGTTCTAAATCAATAGAAAAAAATAAATAATCAGCTGCATTACAGACAAAAAGAAAGTTGAATGTGAACATATCTTGACAGCAGCATTAATAATTGTTGGTTTACCACTCGTTTTAGTTCATCAAAAGTAATATCCCAGGGAAATACACAGTTATTGAAACTAGATATTTGGAGGGTGATAATCTAACAATTCTTAGAAAATCTGGCAACATTTCAAAATGTAAGAAACAAATAAAGATAAGTTTAGAATCACCATAAGATAATGAATGGTGTGAGAAAGAAATGTTTGGTGTGTGTCTTCATTTTATTTCTATTTTTGACACTTAAAGCTGTTAAAATGAACTTTCCCAAGTTTTTTTCCCATAATGTGAATGGATCAATATAGCTTTTGATTTTATATCAACGATTTTTTACTTTGTTTAATCCTTCTTTTTGAGCTAAATGTTAATTATTCTAATGAATACACAAATAAAATATAAACATCTAAAGTTTGTATAATGCTGTACATTCATAAATTATTACAATATTCACTGCTGTAAGCAACTTGCTTTAGGCGATTACATTCTTTTAAACTTTTTAAACGTATATTTATAGTTAAACAATGTGTTACAAGTAAATTTGACATCTACGCGGCATAAAAGCAAAATAAAAATCAAAACGTCTTCACGAGTAAACATTTTATTTGAACTCTCATTGGTTTAGTCTGTGTAATCACGTGATTGAATGCGCGTTCACACAGAGGGGAGTCGAAAAACACCGGGATTCTTCCTCTTTAAGTGCTTCAAAATACACGTTGTGCTCCCGTGAAAAGCAAGTTCCGCCTCGCATGTATTGCACACGACAGCATTTTTGGTTAAGTTAACTTTCCCAAACCTTACTTGTTCGGATTCGTTTGCACTCCATCATAATTCGCGCTGAGTTTTCTTCTACCGCAGTAGCATTCGTGAGGGCTGCATCACACTCTAGCGCTACAGCGCCGTAGCACTCAAATCGCGACATGTGACCCTTACATTAGGTCACATGACATCAAACGATTACTCGACAACACAAATATTTGTCAACAATTTTTTATTGTCGACAAAGTCGACTAATTGTTTCAGCCCTAGTTACTGGTTGCACCCTTTTTTCCTCTCTGGATTAGAATGGTCTTTTGTCGCCATTCTAATATATGTTTAATATATGCATCATTGTTAAATTAAGGTTAATGTGCAGATCAGAAGTTGTCTTATATTACTGGACAGTACTGTTATACATTTTCTGTTAAATGTATACAAGTTGTGTTTATAAGATCTGTAGAGCAGGAACAGCAGTGGGTAACTCAATCCAGTGCTAGCACAGGTGATACAGACTCAATATAGAGCCTTTTGGCCAGCTGTCCTTACTATTTAAAACTGAGAGAGGACACGGTGGGGGGATGAGTGAGTTCGACTGCAGTATGGTATCTGTGGTGCGAGAGCCTGTTGAGCTCAGCCAGGATAACTTCTGTCCTTTATCTGCCAAGAGAAGAAAGGTCAAAGGAGATCTGCATTTTTGCTGTGACCTCCTTTCTTTCACTCTCTCTCTTCTACACTCTTGTTATCTTGAATTTGAAAGTTTTCAGCAC
Organism: Danionella cerebrum; assembly: GCA_007224835.1. Classification (NCBI taxonomy): domain Eukaryota; kingdom Metazoa; phylum Chordata; class Actinopteri; order Cypriniformes; family Danionidae; genus Danionella; species Danionella cerebrum. The sequence goes on from SRMA01026683.1 coordinate 56,961, forward strand.
CTCTGGATTCTTGTTTCCATTTAATACCATTTGAAATGTTAGCTATGTGTTTGCTGATGACCTATCTGGCAGATAATTCACATGGCAGATAATTTTGGCTTAGTTAGGTTTTGGATTCCAAGTGGTAAATCATAGGCAATCCTAAATGATTGAATAGGCCAGAAAAAACAGCACTGGTCAAAGTGTAGTTTGTATTCTCTGCTAGTTTTACAGGGAAGTAGTATTTTTACGTTAAGAAATTAGTGCCCCGTCATAGCTTGAGGTTAAACTCTCCTTAATACAGCAAATTAAAAGCCATGCATAAATGATAAAAACACATAAAATATGGGTTGCCATTGAAATAATGTGAAAACAGAAGGTGAAAGAAATAAATGTAGACTAGAGCATTATTACCTGGAGAGAAAACAAAGCCTTTGTGCTGTTAAGTTGCAAACATACCCAAAAAATGTTACCTTTTTATTTTTATTATTGTTTCTATTTGGTATTTAGATACTAACTCCCATTGCAACTCAAGCAACATGTCGTCAGCCCATCGTAAGCCAATTTCATTCCCATTAACAACCATTTACTTTCTAGGGATGCAATAGTACACAACGCTTACGGTTCGCTACATGCCTCCGATTTTAACCATGGTTTTAAGTACGGTTCTGATTAGTAATTTTTTTAACCTTCCTTTGTATAGATTCCATGATGAGAAAAAAATAGGCGTTTGCTTTATTTTACTAAACTAAACATCAGTACGCGTCTTCAGAAATGGACGCTTTATATAAATAATAAAACAAAAACAGTATGTTGATCGTGTCTCTCTAAATTAGTTGGGTTTGTGGCTTGCAGACTGTGCTCCGGGATTATGGTACAGATGAAATACGATGAACGTCTGATAAAACATTGCTTGCATGTGGTGACGTATTTTACCTTTCTTCTTTCGTCTTTGTCATATTTGACAGCAAAGCCGAAATGTCTCCAGGGTTAAAAGCCACCTCTGGTCACACTCTGAGTGAAACAAGAGGAGTCTCACCCTTCTCTAACTTGTGTTTACATCTGTAATCAAGTTGTTCACCAGGCTTTTGAAATACTAATAATACATACAGGAGTAATCAAGTTGTTCACCAGGCTTTTGAAATACTAATAATACATACAGGAGTTATTGAAATGAGGAACTGTATGAAAATACCAAAGGAACTGTATTTATATTTATAAGATTCCCAAATTACCAAATTTACACAAGGAAATGTTAAATATGAAAGAAATCATAAGTAAAATGTTTGAGCAAGTGAGTTGAGGATAATACATACTCAATTTTCACTCTATTTAAAAATTGACACTTTCATGTCACACCTTTTGTCAATTTTAGATATTTTCAACACAACATCTAATAGAACATACATATATGTTGAAATGTCAGAACTACAAAACACATTAATGAGAGAAGTTGCATGTTTCTCCAGATGCTATGGTTTCCTCCCACAAACCAAAAACGCAATGTAACAGCATGGCAAACTCTCCAGAGTGTGCCTCTCCTTATGGCCGATGTGATAAAATGTATGGAATCACGAACATATATAAAATGTTCTTTACATAGCTGTGATTTGCTGGAAATGGAAATGTTCTCAAAAGGTGTGGGACTCCTGTCAAAATCACCATATCATCAAAACATTATAAAGTTAAGAGTTGAAGCAGGTGAACACGCCTTTGCCAGACTGTGTGTAGAGTTAAAGAGGGGGCAACAGCTGAGCTGAAGTGAGCGGTCTTTGGCACTCAGGCAAACCCTCCTCTGTGAGACGAGAGTCCCAGTTTTCTGTCAATATCTTCTACTGAGTGCAGAGCAGGCTCTGTGCTCCAGCCTCATCACCTGAATTAAATTGACTTTGTCTTTTTGGAGTCACATCAACTTTTTGACAAAGAAACCAAGTGCTATCAGTTCTCTCTTCTGTGGGCAATTTGTGTGAAATCAATCCAGGAGATCTTGCACTGTTTTGTCATCCTTAGTTTTTTTGGGACCACCAATGGAATAGTCATTTTAACCTCTTTGAGAGTCAAGCTGGATCCAAACATGCTGGACACCAACCACTGCCTTCACATTGCTGCTTCCTCTTTTGAGGAGAAACTCTTGCGAAATGGACAAGAGAAGGTGGATTTGGAGTGTGACAGACATGCTTATCATAGCCTCAAAGAAGGTGGGCCTTGTTGTTTTATGTATCATTTGTGTTTTCATGAATCACTTTCCAGGTGTGCACCCAATTTTAGCTTTGCTGGGGCTTATCCTGTGTTAAATCTTGATTATTCCAGTATCTCAGTTAGGGCATGATTGGCCGTAGCAAACAGTGAGCACCGGTTGACCTGGAAACTGTACCAGGCAGAGGGGCTTTAAAGACAGTCTGCCAGAAACGTGTTTAATTAAAAGCTCAGTCTCATGGGTTCTAAGATTAACCCAGTTTCTTTTACAAATGTCCTTTTCTCCATTAAAGTGACAATATCCAGGTCTCGCTTTCATTTTCCAGGCTGTTGAAGGGAGTGTTGGCATTTAGAAGTGTCTGACTGATTTACAGTATCAGGCCTGGTTCTTGGAGAGGTGTGAGGGGCTTGTGTTTCTTCTTCAGTTGGTACAAAAATAGCGGTGGGCAACGCTAAGGAGTCAATGGTCAATAACAGCTGTTGTGTTGAATTGTTTGTAAGAATTGAAAACACACACTGAAGCTGTTGGTAATGAATTTGGAAGTGAGAGCCGAAGTGAGTGCTCTGGCCTTTTCTGAGAACCTGAGAAATAAAAGAACCAAAACGGTTTCACATTTGTCACAAAGGTCAGGTTTTGTTATTACGTCTTAGGCTTAAAATAAAAACTTCAAGGTGACAAAATTAAAGATCATTTTATCACATGTGTTTTTTTTCAGCAGCTCATTACCTAAAGATGCATATATTTACAAGTACAAGTGCAGTTTTGTTTACCACTCCATATTAAACTGGTCTACCAATGAGACTGGAACTTTTGTTGATTTGGACGCTACGACGGCTCAAATCGCTTTTGAAAACACTTACGAATTTTCAAAAATGCTTCAGGTTAACCCAACAAAAATAATGGGTGTGTGTTTTAATGACCTGGAGGTAAAAAGACTACAACGTATTCTTAGTTTTGACTTTGTAAAAAAGAAATAACAATTCTTCTATGATCATTAAATGTGAAGGATTCGACAAAGTACAGTGGTACCCCGGGAAAAAAATTAATCTGTTCCAGAGTGGCGTTAATATCTTGAACAATTCGTATCTCGAAGCAAGTTTTACATGTAAAACACCTAATCTGTGCAACGGCTCTCAGAAACAGTTAAAATAAACTGTTTCTGAAAAAAAATTGTTTTTAGAAAAAAAATGGAAAACCAGACAAAAATCAAGGAACTTTTCTTCAATCCTTAAATCTACACATTGGTAATGTAATAAATGATAATAAAACAGAATAAAACATACGCAAAATACGTAATATGTGCACAAATGTGAAACCTTACCATGAGAGTGAGACGATGTGTCGGAGGAGGTGGAACAAGTGGCAGAAAACATTATGGAGGTACGTATGAAAGTTAACTTTCTCGAGATATTTCACGAGTTTCTAACACCAACACGGTTTCAAGCACAAGCATAAAGAATACCGAGCGTGTGAGAAGGGATGAAGAGATGCTTCTGAGAACGCGTCACAGGGTTTCTCTTGCTTGCGCTACAGAACAGCACTTTCCACGTTATAAACGTTATTTTTTTACGACACCTTGACTCTAACATTTGTTATAGTACATTATTGGTAATCTATACATAATTTTTTGCTCGATTTTAAACATATTTAAAGTGTTTTAAGGCGTATCAGCCTCTTAAAGTACACTTTCTTCAAAGGGAGGACCTGGAAGTGCAGCAGGACGTCAGAAAAACAAGTGGATAATTGAGCAGAAATGTTTAGTTATTGTTCGTATCTTGAATTTTTCTTCGCATCTCGAAGCAAAAAATTTCCAGCGAAATTTACCTCTACCCGTATCTCAAGCATTTCGTAACTCAAAGCATTCGTATCTTGGGGTACCACAAAGATGATAATAAATGGAGTTTAAGTAAATAAAAATGTATCTTATCATTTTAAAAATGCTAATGAATTTTCTTATGGCATAATGGAGACTAAACACTAAAAAGGTATTGTCAGCATTTATGAATCAAGTGTTTGTTCAGTTATACATAATAAATTAATAATGAAATGGACTAAATTAGACTAAAGCCTTTGGTTTATGTGTGTGATTATTTTGATCTTTAGGTTTTTGTTCTGGTTTGTTGATCACCAGACGTTGTGCTTGTATGAGGGTCAGAACAGCTGACTACTGCACGCAAAGCACCGCCATGTTTGTGTTTAGTGATGTCATTGTGTCAGGATTGACAGGTACATACTTGTGTCTACAGCAACCAGGGATGCCTTCAATCTGAGCTACATCTTTCCTAATGTCAATACAGACGCTGCAACTGCTTATTTTCATTTACACTTTGTATAAAACAATGCTTTACATAATCATTAGCCAACATAAAAATATATTGGGCAGGAACTTGGATGCCTTCTTTGGAAAAGGTTCTTATCCTCTAGTATTCTCTTTTTGAAATGAGTGTTGAAACAGGAAGTTAGAAACCACTGTTTTTATAGTCCCTCCTCACTGCATTCTGCCGTTTGTTTGTTGGTGTAAAACAGAAGAAGCTCTGGTCCTGTCTGTTTTCCTCTGGCAGTGGTCATTCTGATGTGAAATTATTGTTGTCACTGTCTGAAGACCTTTCCTCTCTCCTCATGCAGTTCTTCAGCTCAAACTTCAACAAAGAAGGACGCGAGAGGAGCTGGTCAGCCAAGGAATCATGCCTCGTAAGTAAACTTTACTCCTATTTATCACGTTATAATGTTCAAATGTAATTTAGTAAAACACCAGAATGTTTTCTAGAAGCCAATCCCAGGGACGTGCTTTATTGTCAAGTTAAAGTAACTTGAGAGGCATTTGGAAGATAACTGAGCAGCTTCTGCTCTTTGTAAAAACATCACTTTTACTTTAAAGTTGTCATTAGCAGTTTGAGAAATGATTCACTTAGTCATGTAGTGCTTCTTATCAAAGTGGGTGCGGTTTTGGTGTGAAAAAAACAAAATTAGTGATGTATTACTGTTGTGTAGGACGTAGTACCAGCAGACGTAAAAGACAAGCATTTGTCATTTCATCGCTTCCCAAGTAAATAGTGAATTGAATGCACATGCATTATGTTAATACCCATGTTCTGTACTTAGATTACAGAAAACACTGCAGTCCAAACAACGTAAGGGTGCTTTCACACATCTAGTTTGTTCATTTTTGTCCGGACCAAGAGATACAACTGATATGTTATTGGAACTCTCTGCATTCACACCACACTGATCCCTAAGACCCGCACTAGTTGAAAATACAACCATGTGACATCATGCGGGCTACACATTGGTCATGTATGTCATTGTACGCATTTCCTCCACTACTTTTCACGTGGATAGAATGAACATACTCCAAATTTTACCGTGAGTTGCCATGAAAAAACCACAAGCGAGTGTGGTGGTTGTATTCATTCAAAAATCATGCTTTTGTCGTCTTCATTTGTGTTTAGTTCGGATCAGAGCTCAGTCATGTTCTCACCACATACAAACCACTCTAGAGTTTGTTTGGAACTGTACTGAGACCACCTCAAGCAGACATCGAGCCACTTTTATAGTCCCCTTTTGGTCTGATTTTTATTTTGGTTATTACTTTGAGTTGTTAATCGAACTAAACAAGTCCGGTGTGAAAGCACCCTGAAACAGACTTTATTGTCCAAGCTTATGTACAGTTTCTAGGAGACTTGTATTTTTGGTACTTTTTACAAAGCTGTGTTGATTTGCTATTTTTAATAACAGTATGGCACTATGTAATGTGTTGCATTTTAAACTCTTCTACAACTTTCCTCAATCCAAAAGAGCATCAGTAGTGAACGTCTGAACTCACGCATTTACAATCAACATGCAAGGCTTAATGTTTTTGTTTTTTTTTTTATTGGGCAAAATTCCCTTTCCCCTCAAATCACTGCCGGCCTCACTTTTTCTGACTGAAATGTTTCAGAAAATATTCAAAAAGATAATCTTGGCAACACATTGAATTTGGTTTATTTGGGTTGAAGAAAACTTCTTGGTTGAGATGCTGCAATGTTCTAACCTTTGTACCTCATGCATTTTATACATAGTGTATATCTACATACAACATGTTGTTTACTTACACCATATACCAAAAATATCACACACCCATTCAGCTAATTGAATTCAGATGTTCGATCATTTCCGCTTCCAGCAATTCTTGTTGTGAAATTTACTTTGATTGGATGTTGCGGTCAATTGTGAGTGGTGCTATGGATCAAATGTAATTGATTGGAAATCACAGCCATTTAAAATGTCAGAGCAGGGTCAACTGATGCTGAGGTGTGTAGAGTTAATTTCATCAACTTTCTGCAGAATTAAATGCTAAAGACCTCCAAACTTAATTTGGCCTACAGATCAACTCAAGGACTGCATAGAAGGCTTCATGCAAGGGTTTTCAGTGGAAACGGTGCTTGTGTGACTGCATTGTGCTTTGTATGCAACAAGGACAGTGCCTCAGGCAGGTTTATTGCAATAACATATAGTCGTTAATCAGAACACATCACTTTATTGTTTATTTATAATCTTACATATATCCTGATCTCAACAGAAGTTGTTGCTATAGAGCGTCAGGTCTATACCTTGTTCTTAAACAAACTAAATATATGATAATTCGCTGCTGCTACTGTCTGCACACTGCAGGCAGGCACGCACACAGAGACGTGTGCAGATAAAGAGCTGTTTTGCTCACTGTTGCTCGTTGCTAGCTGAATAGACTGAAGTCCATTGACTGCGCTAGCTTAGATAACGGTAGTGATGCCGGTTCAATGCTATTTGTTTATATCTTTCTCTACATGAAGCAACTCTTCATAGTTTACTAGTAACATAATTTGACATATCATAATTTAAACCATACCTTTATCTCCCACTATCGTTAAATCTACTTTTGACTTGGGGTCCTTCACATGCGGCAACAGCACGGTCCGCCGCACCAGCAAACACAGGGCTGCTCAGAGATGTGCCTGACTTTAAATCTAAATTGGCCGATGGAGATATATTAAAAAATAGCAAATATTGCCGCGATATATCGGCCAGCTGATGAATTTGTCGACCTCTAATACTAATAGTCTCAACAAATGCAATGATTAATGCTTAAAGTGCTAGAGACCAGCTTAATAGATAAAAAAAAGATAATTTCCTAAAAAATATGCCATTCATATGGTTCTATAGGCAGGTGAGAAAATACTTTTGACAGTAACCTGTGTATCCATATATTTTTCTACTTAATGGAAAACAAATTAGCTTCGTCACAACCCTTACTTTTTCTGGTCTGAAAAACTATCAGTGATAATTTATCAATTATCAATGACAATGACCATGAAATTCCCAAAATGTCATCCGAACTGTGACTCCTGTAATTAATTGCTCCACAGCTGCTTGTCTAACTAGTTTTATGGCACCACATGTTTGTTCATCAATCTTCAGCACCTCTGTGCACCCAGCACCCCTCCAAATTGCAATTCTCACACACTAATAAAAAAAAAAAAACTCTTCAATGCCACACTTTAAAGAGATCATAACAATGTTTTAATTTTAATATTATGTTGTTCACAGTGGTCTAATTTTATCGGAAATGTGATTCTTTCACTGAAAAAAAATTAAGTCTCTTTTTAATTAAAATCAATTCACTTGCTTAATTCTTTAGCCCAGGCTTATTCTGGAAATGGGCTGAGTTTTTCATTCGCAAAACTTTGTAACTACTCCACAGTTACTCACTTATTGGTTCCTGATTTGCATATTCATGACGTGTATGCAAAGTTACTGTCTAACAATCAATGTAGATGTGAGTGAGATTAGAGTGATCACTTACGAGCAACTTCACTTTTAACTTTTTATTTAAGCAACATTGACCCGCGCTGTGCTCTGTCAACATAGTCAATGTCCGCGCTGGCTGGATTGAATCAAGGGTGGACACTTTGTAGTCAGTCAAGTACCCCTGTCTGCAGGCGGGTTTAGCCCCACCCACTGAATGTGGAGCCCCGCCCATTTAATGTCCACATGCATTCTCATGTGTTGGAGGTAAATTACGTTGACGAGTCTTGAAAACACAGTTGGAAACAAACTTATGAATTTCAATTTTATATAAATGAAGAATCCATTAATAGTAGTTCCGCATACATATTAAATATTCTGTCCACCAGCCATATGCTGTTAAATTTATTGAGAAAAATGTTGTCGAAAATCATGACTATTTTAATATAATGACACATAAGAAAAATACAAATTCGTTCCAAAGTTATTTTTTTTTCTTAAAATGCTTTTGGGCATGCCAAAATTAGATCGAATGGGTATAGAGTACGAATTGGACAAGAAACTAAAAACAAAAGAAGTAAAACGGAACAGAAAATGTTGAACAATGTACAAAAAAGGATTTGCAAACAGAAGCAACAGAGCTGGTTTTAGTATCAAAGTGTTTATATTGTTCATATATAGTTACAATTTAGAAAATTGTATGCACCTTGTGTTGAACGATTTCAGTCACAGAAATCTACATCCTTACTTACTAAAATCATTTATTTAGAAGTGAACCTACAGAGGAAAAAAAACTTGAGCTCAGTAGTTTTTCATTATAGATCTTGTTTTTGCAAGCTGTATGTTATATTACACCTATTTTTTTTCAAGCTGCGACCCTCGTTTGCATCTTAAATCTGACTGACATTTATCTGTATGTATGTGCATTAATGACTAACATTTACAAATAGAAATTACAACCATGACACATCATATATGGATTGGTGAATACACATCATTCTAAATGCCTCAAAAACATACATATATTGAATTAACGTTAAGCTCTTTAATTCAATACATCACACACACTAGTTGCTTCTTTGTCACACCAATGAGACGTGTGCAACCAATGAGATGACGATTGGGTGGGTTACACTTTCAGTGGGTGCGGCTGAACTTGTCTGCAGACAGGGGTACCTTGAAACAGTGGATATTAGACAGTTTATCAGCTAAATAAAGCCTCAACAGAGACTCACTTTTCCAGAAAGCCGCTAGTAGAAACAAGTAAATTAATAATGGAAATTCATTTTTGTTTAATGAGTTAAGTTGTGACCAAGATATAAACTGATTTCTTCAGTTTAATAAACTATTAAATTATCAATGAAATAAGGTCTTGTTTTATTGTGTGAGTAAAAACGTCCAAGCAAAATGTAAAAAGAAATTTGAGTCTGCCCATACCAGAATTTGAGCCGTTGTCAAAATGGAACCGTGTCATGACATCAGTGTTCTCAGAGGCTGCCCCAAATATGCAGCTAAATGTCCTTAAATCTATCATTTGTCAAGGCACATGAAGACTTTCTAGTTGCTTATTAAGGGGTGGGCTCAACTCCAAATGTTTTCAGGCCCATGAAATTATTTTTTAAAACAGCTTTGAGGTAATTTGCTGCCAGAACATGCTTTAAGATACTGATAGCTTCTAGGCTCTTGAAGTGTTATCAAGTGCACCCTCTGAAGAAGAATTGACACTTGACTGGCGGCGGTCATTGTGAAAGGGGCTGTTGTGTTATCAGGCGGATCTTGTTCCCCTATTGTTTCCACTTCCTTATTTTGTGTTCTGCTCATCGACTGAGCGCATTTTCAGCTTTCACATGGGGTCATCACTGTGGCGTGTGGGAAGGAGGAAGTATCCTGCCTACAGTAGCTCTGCTCTTAAACTGAACTTGAACTGTTTTTGCTTTCAGGCAGAGCTAAATGGAAATGCTTTTTGACTAATAACTGCTCAAGAAACTCCAGTTTTGCAGGTAGATTTTGCAGAGAGAATCACATTCCAAAACAAGAGAGTTCCAAAACAAACCTGGATTTAAACGTTGAGACTCTCTGTGGGAAATCTGCAGCTATTGTGAAAACACTCATCAAAAGCACTTTATGTATGATGCTAATATTAGTTATCCTCAAGTGTTGAGGTGTAGGAAGCAGAATCAAATTGGAGTGCAACAGTAGGGATTGTTTTAACAATGTCAAATTTATTTATACATTTGTATAAATGCCAATGTTTCACAGCAGATTCACAGTAACAGGAGCCTATCGTAGATTAACGGGTAAAAATTGTTCTTGAATATTTTGTGTGGGTCAGAGTGGGTTAATTGTTCAGTTGTATTTTAGAGATTGTATTGAATTGATTATTTATTAGAGAATAGAGAGCCAACGGGCTAGATACACTGGAAGCACTAGCCTGAGAAGATAGCAATGGGGTATGTAGAGGCTTAACTGGAAAGCTATGCAGCTATTTGCCAAGACAGAGGACAACACAGAAATAATGACTCACCAAAATCACTAGCCATGTGCTATCCACCTAAAGTGCACATGGCTAGTCAATGGGGAAACAAGAGGAAGGACAAGAGGGTGAATCCCGGCACCAGAAAACATAGCTCATTAGCACTGAAACATGAATCTCTTAACATGCGGCACTTGACAAAAAGAACTGACACCAGGAGCAACTTTAAAAACACAAAAAGTACAAGATGAGGTTCTGGCACAAAAGGGAAGAAACGTAACCAGAAGTGGCAGAACCCTGAGATGTACAGAGACCAAAGGCTATTTTTTTCTAGTTTCGTATTTCACCAGCTTGGTTACACAATCTGCCATTACATAATTTTCTTCCTTTCTACTTCTTCAACATGCATGCTGTCATTCAAAGTCTTTTACACCACTTTATAGCATATTTATGCGGCAAAGAAGCATATCTACAATAAATGATTATTATGCATTTTTAGCTGTTTGATATTTTATGAAAAGGACTATCAAACTTGGTCCAAAATACATTTTTAACCACAAAAAAAAATTAATGCACAGTACAAAAAACATGTCAATTTTTGTTACTCAAAATGACTTTCCCTGGTTCCCTCCATAGTTCCTTAGACACTAAAACGTCAGGGCTTTAAATTGTCAGTTCACAAAAAAGCATCTGGGGGTAATTTGTTTCTTAACTAGTTCCTCTTGGCTATTCTCTAAGACTGAACATGAGTAACTCAGCCGAGCTCTGTACCTCTTTTTCACTACACAGCATTGAAAAGTTCCGCCGCCTTCCACGAACAGAGGAAAAGTCTGGAGAGAGCACGTGTAGGTGGCTTTTCAAAATTTGTTTGAACAAATCATTATTGATTAACTTGTATTATTTACGAGTTTTCTCTCTGATGGTTGTAGACAGAGGATTACCTGAAGAGGAAGATCAGAAGTCGACCTGAGAGATCTGAACTAGTCCGTATGCACATTTTAGAAGGTAGGTGCCTTCATTTACATTTATATTTATGCATTTAGCAGATGCTTTTATCCAAAGCGACTTACAGTTCAGGAGTTTGTTTCAAGGTCAGATTAATCTTAAAACAGACACATAGAAAACATGTGAGCTGATACAGAAAATAAGTTCAGTGCTTCAGAGGGGTTTTTTTTTTAGTACGAAAATTTAGTTCAAATAACTTATGCTATTGTTTAGTGACCGTATTCTATTTTATCAGTTTTTTTGTTGTTGTTTTTATGTTTTCAATTAAAGGAAGTTCATATATTTTTACCCCACAGAGACATCAGCTGAGCCTTCTCTTCAGGCCAAGCAGCTGAAGCTGAAAAGAGCTCGACTGGCAGATGATCTAAATGACAAGATCTCCCACCGGCCTGGTCCCATTGAACTCCTCCACAAGAATATCCTCCCTGTCCACACGCTCATTGGTTAGTCGGAAATAGCTCTTTTAAGTTATTTGCATTTTTAAAATAATGTTTTGCAGTCTTTTTTGCAAAATGTGGTTTAGTTCCGCTTTCTGTAAAGACAACATGAGTGTGTTCAGAACTTCTTGTGCCATATGCGTGGGTAAAAGAGATGTTACAAGAAAAACCAAACAAACATATCGCAAGCCCTGCCTCCTCTTTTTCAGGGTTTCAAACTGCTCTGTGTTTTTGAGTAGCGAGAGGTTGTGTGAGACTTGAGAGACAAAAGTCTTGTCTCATGATTTTTTTGTAAGCAAACATGTATTGGTTAAAGTTTTCAAAATTGACTGACAACCAGAACCTATAATTTATCAAAATTTTCCTATAGTCACATGCTCCATTTCTTTCTACATTTTTCTAAAATCAATTGCACCCTTTATTCAAAAATCTCTCACTTGTAACATGTGATCATTTTCACTGTACAAAACTTGTCGGTGAACTTTAAGGGGGGAAATAAAAAGTACAAATTTTCAGTTAATCAAATTTTTGATGTTAGGCCAAAACAGCCCCATTTGGAAATAGGATTAAATTAGCACGGCAGGTTTAGTAGGTAATAAAGTAACGTGCAATGTTATAGCATTTCTTACATGCAGTATTTACACATTGTTAATGTAATAAATGATAATAAAACAGAATAAAACGCATGCAAAATACGTAACATGTACACAAATGAGAAACCTTACCTTGAGTGAAGCGATATGTCGATGGAGGTGGAACGGATGCAGAAAACATTACGGCACCACGTATGAAAGTCACAGGGTTTCTCTAACTTGCGCTACAGAACAGCACTTTCCACATTATAAACGTTATTTCTTTTATGACACCTTGACTCTAACATTTGTTCGATCTGAGCCTTGCATTGGCAATCCAAGCAGACTCGTTCTCCCAGAGTGGTGGGAGCCTAATCGCTGCCCCTATTTCATTAGTCAGTATTGCCTGCTCAAAGGAATCTGACAAAGTTTAGAATGTATGTAGATGTAGATCATCACATGTTTCATTTCTGTTTGAGATACCACATCTTTCCGCGTACTTATGACATCATAGCATGACTGATGGACTAAGAAGAATTCTCCAAAATGGTTCCAGTGTCAGACCTGCTTTTCTACTTTTTCATATTGCTTTTACAGTGAAGATTTGGTTAATTAACTATGTTGATGGTTAAACAAATGAATACAGCTCTTCTTGCTATTTTTTATTTGAAGTTCTGACACGGAAATAATGTTTTGACAACACTGAATGCAAAGAGACAAAAGAAAAGAGCAATTGTCTAACATGAAAGTTAGACGTCCACGTTGAGGTTTTGGACATTGTGTTAAATGAGTTAACCTCTTAAGAACTGAGGCCTATTTTCCGAAAATCCTATACTTTTACTTTTTAAGGCATTTCTCAGCTTTTACAAGGCCTAAACTGCAAATCTTGGTATCAAAATGAAGATAGGTTCTTGGGGAGTGGTGTGGATGAGTTAATTTGACAGTCAAGAACACTGGATAAGAGTAATTGATGTTGGAATGGCCAAAAAATGAACTCCGCCTAAAAAAAAACACATGTTTCCTCCAATATCTCCTTATTTTACTTATAACGAAGCAAATAAACACAATCAATTGTAACCACTACATGTCAAGGACATCTGTAGCAAGTTTGGTGTTCATACTACAAGAAACTAATATTCTGTACAGGTTTTGATTGAACAAAGTTCAGGCGTAATCCATGTTGGCACAGTTTGGCACAATTTGGCACAATAATTGAAATATGGAAAAAATCTTGTCCAAAGCTTCAGCTACGTTCATAGTCTTCTTTTCTTGCTTACGGGACATGATTTCAGCAAAAAAAACACCTAAAGAAACGCTGTAAAAGGGGGGTGGAAGCTCATTTACGCCATCTTCCTGCGCTTTTGGGAACCTTTCATTCACAGTACTCTCTACGTTCGAGATTCTGAGTGTCCCTATCCCCCACCATCTGTCCAATCCGGGAGCTCTATATATCACTGAAAAGCTCTGATTCTGAGGAAGCCAATGATCTCAACCATTTTGAGATGGACAGCATCGCCGACGAATCACACGATGCGCAGCGTGGAGATACCACCTCTTACGCACGGCGAGTGAGTCCATATTTGGTGATGTTTTGAGAGCACGGGACAAAAGAGCCAAAATGGAGTTTCCGCGAAGCTATCAACCGGACATAACAACAAACTGACTTTTATCGCTATGGATATAACTTTTTGTTGAAAAAAAAGTTTTTAGAGGAGTTTCCGCTGAGCACAACAGTATTTAATATGTGTGGGTTATTGTCAGGGTTAGTGAGCTATGAGCGAAAATGTAACACACAAGGGGGCAAGTCCCCGGTACTGGGGACTCTCGGGCTTAAGAGGTTAAACCACATAACTTCCAAAGCAGATTAGCATCACTTTGATAAGGAAAACTTACTATATTGGCCAAAAGCTCTTGGGTAATCATGAGAAATGACTTGGAAGCTTGGTCTTGCTTGCTCGGGACTTAGTGATGAGTCATTGTGGTATATTAATATTTGTATGGGAATATGAATGCAGAACCAACATCCAAATTCTTGTGTGAATTTTCAGGTGCTCAGTCTCCAAAAGGAGAGGGCTCCTCATTGGACGAGGACAGTAGTGATGCTCTGTCACCTGACCCTCTCTGCAGTCAGGACTCTCCATTGGGTCCCGGCTCACAACACTCTCCCTCTGAGATGCTGATAATTAATGGAGACATGTCTCCTACACGGGTAATTCTCATTGAAAATGCTATTAAAATATACTTCTTTTTCAAGATCACATTTAAGCAAATAGATATTTAACAACCGTACGTGATGTAGTTCCTCACTCAGGCTGCAGCTCCTCCTCTCGTTACATCTGATGCTTCTCCACCCCAGAATCGGACCAGTGAAACAAACATTACAATCTCTTCCCGTCCACCCACAGGGCATTCAAAGGTAACTTAAAGCCATCCGACATAATGTAAATGTCTCAACTCTTTGAAAAACAATGTGATTGTTTCATTTCGTTTCATGTTAAGCAGCAGTCCAAGTCCAGCACGGATCGAAGCTCTCAGCGATCAAAGAAACCTAAAGACAACAAGCCCAAAGTAAAGAAACTCAAGTATCATCAGTACATCCCACCTGACCAGAAGAATGACCGGGAGCCTCCTCCGCAGCTGGACTCCTCGTATGCCAAAATCCTTCACCAGCAACAGCTTTTCCTTCAGCTTCAGATCATCAACCAGCAACAGCAGCACTACAACTACCACACCATCTTACCTGCACCCCCAAAGTCAGTCCACTATCTATAATTGTGAATAAACAAAGGGTCAAACAGATTTTTTGACATTTGTGGTGGAACTTCCAAAGATTCCAGGAATCTTTGACCACAAAGGGTTAAAAGTCTGATGAAAAGTCCAGAAATACAGTGTAAAAAAGTTTGATATCATTTAAAATAGCTGTAAATTCTACTTGTTTTTTTTTTTTTATTAATATTTAGGTTTTGGGATTTACCCGTCTTCAAAATCACTTGACCTTTTTTTTTTTTTTTTTAGAAAACATTCTGAAATGCTAATTTGGTGCATGTCATGTATTACTATTATTATTTATATTGTAATTAATATATAGTTTGTATAAGTCATTTTAATGGACCGTATGAATTTAAATGCAAAAAAAATCTTGTCCATTTCAGGATTTCTGTGGAAAAGCAGCTACCATCCTCAAATCCGGGGCCATCCCCTTCCCAAACTGTTTCCACCCATTCTGCTCTCTCGTCCAATCAGAACACGCCCAACAACCTGAGTCAGCCTACAGTGGGAGGAACTAAACCAAGCACTTTACCTGCCAACTTAGATGAGTTCAAAGTGAGTAACCGTTCATAATTATTCACCAATATTGGACAAAAATACTATCAGAATTTTGTATTTTAGGAATTTTATACAAATTCTTGGGTTATGTATATTCATTGTTGTCTTTCTGTCACATAGAGATAAAAATATATTAAAAATGTTTGTTCCTCTACCAAGATATAGGAAGATGCTATCAAAGGTGTTGTGATGTTAAGATTTCCATTTAGATTTTTGAGCCAAACATAAAAAAATGTCAGATGGCGTGACACTTGTTAGTTTTGTTAGCAGTTATTTGCACAAATATAACACAAGGAAATCAGTCTCTCAAGTCTTTTTTTACCATTGTCAAAGAGGTTACGAGAATTTATTTAACATATTTTGAGGAGCGATGCCGTCCTTTTCTTTTTGCTTGATTATTTTGAAAAATAAACCTGGTTTTTGCACAGAATTGTTGAATATCAAAGACGTCATCGTAAAAAATTTTGGAGAAGTGAGTTAAGGAAAATATTTACTCCATTTTAACTCTATATGAAAAGATAAAATGAGTCTTTCATGTCACACCATATGACAATTTAAGATATTGGTGCAACAAATTGGTAGAAAAATGCACATTTTCAACACATCAAATAGAACATACAGATTTTTGGAGCCTTTAAGAGCTTTAAGATAATATATTCAAAGTTAAAAAAAAACCTTTTCTTTCTTAACTTGCATAAAGTTTTTAAATTGATCTCTTCCAGGTGGCTGAACTCAAGCATGAGCTCAAATTGAGGGGCCTGACTGTTTCGGGCACAAAGAACGATCTTATTGAGCGACTGAAGAACTACCAGGAGCAGAACAGTGCTTCATCAGCGGTGGTGAAAGCAAATTCTGCTCAGTTATCACAGGGGTCAGTTCAGTCTCCTACCGCCCCTCTCCCCAAAGACACGACTGTTCCAGGGTCAGCTTTTCCAACAACTGCTTCTGTGCGGGTTCACAGCACAACTCCTCCTCAGATCATGCGCTTCAGCAGCACCAGCTCCTCTCCTCCAGTGTCACCTACACCATCTGACCGCTCTCTGACAGGACTGAGTCCGGATGAGGCCAGCTGCAATGGGGATGTGTTTGGTGAAATGGTAAGTCTGGCTTTGAATTATTTCATTAACCCCCTTCTGACCTAATCAGAAAACATGCAAATGAGCAAGTACCTTTTTCTTGTTCTTAAGGTTTGCTTCAAATAAAAATAATGAGATCATGTGTTTAAACCTATTAAGTTGCCATTGTTTTTTTAGTTAAAGTGAATTACTTCTCAAACACTGTTAAAAATAGTTTATTATATTAAATTGGTGTCCAAATAACAAGTGAATAACAATTGAAAATGCCATTCTTTTATGTTGCCAAACATCAAGTTTCATGAAAATAGGCTTCAAATTGAGTAATTTAACTAAAATTTTGACAAAGATGTTTTTTAAAGCAATAGTGATTTTATTGGACAAAATGATTTTTGTGTGAAGAACATTGGTCAACTTTTTGCTATCCCATTAACTCTAAACACTGGTTTTGTTTAGTAGCACTTTTTCACCAGTTAATAAGCTTGGGTTTCCTCTATCTACAGGTTAGCTCACCTCTGACCCAGCTCAGTCTTCAGCCATCTCCAGACCACCCATCTCCTGTTAAAGAGGAGTCTGCAGGGCAAATCCAGGCCACTTGCTGTCTCTCTCGCCCTGGATCACTGCCACCCACGCAGCCTCAAGCTCCAGGTCCAGTGGCAGCATCGGTTTTGGCTGTTCCACCTCTAGACAAAGACCAAATGCTTCAGGAGAAGGACAAGCAGATTGAGGAGCTTACCCGGATGCTTTTGCAAAAGCAGAGGCTGGTGGAGACCCTACGGTCTCAGCTGGAGCAGGGCAAGCGTGTAGGTGCAACAGAGGTCTCAGACATCACCCAAACGCATTTAGCGTCTAACGGTGTGGAGGTGAAGGAAGAAGTCAAGGAGGAAATGGACACATCAGAGGACCTGCAGAATCAGATCCATCTTCAGAAAAAGCTCCAGATGCAGTGTTCACAGCAGACTTTGCTCAAGCTGCAGCAGATTCACCAGCAGCAAACGATAGTGGACTTAAAAAATGTACAGAAGATACAATTTCTTCCGCAGAACAAGCAGCAGGAGCCACCGAAACTGTCTCAAGACCAAGAGAAGCTCCAGCAACAGAAGTTGCAGCTATTGCAGCAGCAGCAGAAGGCACAATTACTTCAGCAGCAGAAGGCACTGTTGCTGCAGCAACAAAAGGTACAGCTCCTGCAGCAGCAGCAACAGAAGGCACTGCTACAGGAGCAGCAGAAGACACAACTGCAACAGCAGCAGAAGAGGACTGCATTACAGCAGCAGAAGTTGCAGCATCTCATCATCCAGCAGAGTCAGCAAAACCAATTGCAAACCAGTCACAAGAAGCCAAAGCCACAGTCACAGACCCCTCAGGTAAGACGTGCATTGTAAGGCTTAACAGCTACTGCAGGGATTGAATATATGAGAACTTATCTGTCCTTTAGGAATGCCTCTTTCTTTATATTGTATTGACCAGTTCGGGACGTCCTCTTCAATGAATGTGTGCTGCATCTATCAATAGTTTCAGTGAGCCACTAATGCGTTGTATTTTCCTGCAGTCAGTTACTGATTGCTTCCTGCAGCAGGCAATCAGTGCACCACACAATGTTTCGGCTCCGTACATTTTGGTTCAGCTGCTTCCTCATAGAATCTTACCATTGCTTCAGAGTTGGCATGTTACATGTAACATGGGCATGGGTTGGGGCAGGTAAAGAAATTGTCAATTTATTTGTGAGGCGGGTCAATAACCCCTTAACACCCGCGGGCCGGAAATCGACACTTACAGAAAGGTCGCATAATTGCACCCACTTTTTTTAAGTAAAATTTGACAAACTATGTATCATTTGAAAGCTGAATTTCTCATGTTTCAGGCGTTATAAAGCATTATAGGTTTAACACACCACAGTGACAACAATTAGTCAATTTGTGTAAGAGTCCTAACAAAGCAAAATGGCGATGCCTACCTTTTATGATGTCTCTACAGCTACACAACCACTGAATCATCGAGTGTCTTATACCATTGTACTCGTAACAGTCCAACGAACAAAATGCATCCAAGCTGGTACTCCAAAAACGTGTTTACTAGGGCTGGGCGATATGAAGCAAAAAATATATCTCGATATATTTTACTATATCTCGATATACGATATATCTCGATATCGACAGGATTTAACCCCCCTCCCCCCCCCCCAAAAAAAAAAACTACTGCAAAAACAAATATTACAAATTTCAAAGTCGTTTTTTATTGAAGCTCAGAGGTGCTTCTGCAAATTTTCTTTCAGAAATCCTTGTATACATATTATAAAACAATAAAGAAATACATATTGCCTTTTCATTCAAAAATAAAACAACTAAATAACAGGCAGTGCATAGGAACAAAGTGCTCCTGTAACATTTAGGATATAAACAAAATCCCTGATAACATAAATAATAATTTAACTGTAAAATAATACACATTGCCTTCTTTTCATTCAAAAATAAAACAACTCAACTCAAGCTCATCTTTGCAGGACCTCTGTTGTAAGTAACCTTTTCCAATTCAGCAGCAAGCCGCACTCTCTCTGTAGTGTACAGTCGCGGGAGTTCCTGTCTCGAAAAGTAATGCCGACTCGGTAAACTGTATCTGACTGGGATCAAGTGTTTTTAGCATACGTTTAAAGCCACGTTGTTCAACGACGGATATGGGTGCCATGTCCACCGCTATGTGAAATGCCACGGACTCTGTGATGCTACACCACCTTGCGCTCTGTCTTTCATATTCTACACTCCGCGTTATAGAATTGTGGAGATTAGTTGAGCTTTGGTTGGCAGCAACTTTCACGGCATTCACGGCAGTAGACATCTGTCTGTTGTTCGTCTGACGACTTAAAACCAAAGTATTTCCATATAATGGAGCCAGCTGTTCTTTTTTTGCAACAAGTTCTGTAACCTCCGGGCTGGTTGCGGGCGCCGCCATGTTGATTGAGACGACAGGCAAGGGGAGGGGAAACAAAAGCAAGGAGGCGGGGACGAGCGCAGCACAGAGAAGGCACACAAGCAAAGTGGCGAAAATTTAATATAGACATTATATCGATATGTACGATATGCCAGAATTCATATAGAGTTTAAAAAAATATCTCGATATATTTTAAATATTGAGATATCGCCCACCCCTAGTGTTTACCACGAGAAAAAGACATAAAAGCACAACTATACACTTTTCGTTTGCTACAAAAGAAAAAAAAGTCTTTTTTTAAGGTAGACCTGACAAGAATGGTAGGTTTTGATTCAGTAGAGTCTCCTGAACATTTTAGGACCACCTTTAGAAGTCTGTGACCATGATTGGGCAATCAGCAAGCCAGTAAACAAGACCTGGCCACTTGTTGAGAGAGAATGTCAATGTGGGTCCTCGTTTTTTCACACGTGTGTACAGCCAACCAATCGCGATTGAGCTCCAAGCAGATTGACTGGTCATTTACCCAATGAGATGAGCTTTCCAACGATACATGGTTTGGCATAGTTCTGTTTACAGTCGTAGTAAAACGTGTCTGCGCAAAGAGAGCAAATGCTTACAGTCATTACAGATTTAAGCACACCTTTGAGCAGAGAGTGCACAGCAAAAACTTTTCCGGAGAAAAAGCCATGTTTTTCTCTTACTGTTATCTAAGAAGACATTTGATCATTTTGAGGACATTTTAAAGGAGTTTTTTTATTAATTTGTATTTTAAAAAATGCAAATTTACATCAATTTGTTCATTTGGTTACCAAGTGCCAATTTGGTGCAAGTGGTGCCCGCCTGGACATTGTCTTATAAAAATCACTCCAGAAAACACGTTTAGCTCCATTTTGACAGATTTTGGTCATGTATTGGTCCACAGTTGTAGCCTCAGTGTTGTCCAAAAAGTCCACCAGGGACTCAAGCATTCACTTGTTTAAAAAATAATAATAATAACAAAATTAGGTGAGAATACTTTCCAGTTCCATAATATCCAGTTCCTTACTTTTTCCTGATAAACTAGAAATGGTTACCTTTTCAATGACACTAAGGACATTAATTTAACCCATAAAATGTGAGAGTTACAGCCATTTTTTTTTGGGTATGCCTTTTTCGGACCAATGTTCAAAAAGAGACTTGGGTGTTAACAGGTTTAACACAAAATTAAATAAAAAAATCCATGTATGTTTTTTGCAATTATATGATTGCAAAGACGTTGCTAAGAGAGACAAGGATCTTCTGGGATGGAGAGGATATTCCAAGCTTCCGGCAGTCGCAGTCAATCGCCTTTCTTTTCTGTGGGTGGTATCAATCCCCGGGGGAGTTTGGCGTGTCCAGCTCTGTGGTCTGTGCCCCTGGTTGTGTCATTTCGTGGCCGGCGGATTGTGCCATCAGGTAGCTCCTGGCCTATTGTCGGGCCTGGCCTGAGGCAGAGCTCACATTACACCTGGGTCACAGATGGCTAGATATGACACCTAGGACTTTCGGTTGCTGCTTATGGATTAGGTCTCCTGTCCTAGGGGCTTCATGCTACATTCACTTATTTATTTAAAATGTATTTGTGTGTCTGTTCAGATCAGATCGTAATGTGATGCGTGTGATTCTGTCCATTCCCCATCTGTGATCTATCATCTATATAATAAATGGCCTCATTGTTATCCCTCATAGATCATTAACTGTGTGTATATATGTATATTTATTTATGTACAAACAGCATGTGTTTAGTTTTTTGTTTTTTTGTTTTTTGCATTGAAGCTTTGTATGCGTTTCAAAAGTTTAAACACAGAGCTCAATGGGTTTTTACCGAAGGTATTAAGTGTGCTCGTTTACTGTGAACATACAAAATATATAAGGTGTTAGATGTTTCATTTGTTTTTGTACAGATAACGAAACAATAATGACCTTTTTATTAGGGGTGTAACAGTTCACGGTATGTATTGAACCATTTCGGTACGGCCTGTTCGGTTCGGTACACTTGCGTACCGTTTCGGTATTCAGTATTTTTATTAAATAATATAAATTTATTATTAGCGTGATATTAAGCGCAGCGGAACAATGTTCCATGGCGAGTTTCCGCACGGACGCTATTGAGTGACGAGCACGAGTAGGAAAATGGAATCATATCAAAAGCGAAAGAGAAGCCAGAGCTTGAAGACCATCCCATCTCACTACGGTCTCGTGTTTGGGAACACTTTGGCTTCTCTGTTCAAATACATAACGGGGATAGACGAGTGGATAAATTTAAAGTTGTATGCCGACATTGTTCCACGGAGATCGGGCAGGCAACACATTTTCTACTGCTGGAGATATTTGTCACTGCAACCAGATCTATGCTCTCTTCAGAAAATGTGGATAGGTAATCTATCCTAACTAGTTGCAGTATTTCATTTTTTATTTAAAAAAATGTGTTTTTCTTTATAAAGAGTGCAATTTATTTAAAATATAACCCAAATGTGTCACTTTTATTTATTTTATGCAAGAATTCTATTGTGTATTGGCAGCTTTTCAAAATAAAGATTATGTAAGTTCTTATTGTTTTGTACCGAACCGAACTCTCCAAGACACTGTACCGAACCGAATACGATTTTAGCGTACCGTTACACCCCTACTTTTTATGTGTACCCAGTTATTTTTCTGTGCATTTATGCTGATCTTTCCCTTGTAAACGCAAAATATTTTTAAAGTAACTGCACATTTTTGAAAAAATGTTTTTTTCAGAGTTTGGGAGGAGGGGTTTTTCATTCTTGTCACACCCTGTTCTTGGCATCACTGCTTTGTGTACAAAGACCAAGAGTAACAGAGGAGGAAGCTAGGACTGCATTTTTACTGTACTTTACTTTGACTTAAGCTTAGTGCTGAATACACATTTTAAAAATTGCATGACTTGTGGTTGACTGCCACCTGTTGGTTTGCTACACATTTTGAGTTTTCATGTGGACCCAGTTCTATTTAAACAAGCACGTATGGATGCCATTGTTCTGTACAAGGTGTGAGAAAAAAAAACATTTTGTGTTTTTGTGCACATGAATTTTGTGTTTGTGTGTCTAAATTACAAAAATAGTTAAACTTTCCAAACATCTTAACCAGGTTGAAGCCCCAGTGAAATTCCAGAGCTCCATCAAGGTTTTGTTTCCTTGCATCAGTCATCGGTTGTTTGTTTGTTTGCTCTCTACAGGTTTCACAGGTGTTTGTCAGTCAGCAGCCTGGCTCTCAGATTACAACATCTTTCCCTCTGGATCTCCTAAAAGCTCACCCCACACCCACACTGGTCACCGACAGCAATGGGAACCGCTATCTGATCGCACTCACCAGTAACAACGTGGAGAGTCTGGTGGCAAAGTCTCCTCAGAGCAAACCCAATGGAAGGATTACTCTTCAGGTGACACTACTACAAGCTAGTTTCACTAGTGTACTCTTAAATAAAGAACAACATTGAACAACTGTTATCTTTGGTGTAAATTAAATATTTTGTAATATATTTATAAACAAAAATGTTTTTGAATAATACCAGTCATTTTTTGTAATTTTTTTTGTTTGTTTGTTTCAGAGATTGCAGTCAATTCCAACAAAACTCCCTAGCCAATCATCTACTATTATGCCTAGTTCTGCCAACCAATCACAAGCTCTCAAAGACCCCAACACCAGAGTAAGTGGAAACACTTCAAACTGTGCAAATAATGGTAAATTCCCTAGGTCACGATCTCGTTTGACTGTTTTAATTTTGACTTAATTAGTCTCAATAAGATCATGAAATGTTTTCAAATCTGACCACAGCATTTTGTTTTCAGTGTTTGAATGCAACATATTTTCTTGCACGCCTGATTACTTGTCACAGTCAGAGAGATGAACCCATCTTTGTTGCAAATGAGCTTTAGTTGAGCTCAAATCAGCTTCAAAGGTTTGAATAAGATCGACAATGGGTTGGTTCTGTGTAACGCCTCAAAGTTCTTGATCAAGTGCAGAAAGTGAAACGTGAAATCAATGTTTAACTTTTTGATTACATCTAAAGCGTTCTGTATAGCCCCTGGCAATCACAGTGTAAAAAAATAAATATTTTGATAAAGATTAGGGATGTAACAAAACGCACTGCTCACAATATAATGTACATCACAATATTATGGAATTAATATAATGCCAATAAGACGAAATGAAATTTTAGCTAAAATAAATTGATTGATGAATGACATTGATTTTAAATACTCTCCATTATTTGTTAGTTTCATTTTCTTGTGCTTGTAGCTGGTGTAGAACATGCTTCTGTTTTGCAGTGTTTTCTACTGTTGAGCAGATCTGTACAGACCTAAAACATTATTTTATGAAGTATATCGTCATATTGTTTGCTTGTTATTACTTTTTTTTTAATGTATTGATGATATGTTGTTATTTAAGTAATGTATGGTATCTTCTATGACAATACCATACTTCTTGTTTCATGCACCGATTGTCTCAGAAGAAACAGTTTGTTGAGTCATTCATCAAACAGTTGGTTTAATGTTGCTCTGTACATTGTGAGAGTGTTGGACTGGAGATGGTTTAAGGTTCATATTAGGGGTGTAACGGTACGCTAAAATCGTATTCAGTTCGGTACAGTGTCTTGGAGAGTTCGGTTCGGTTCATTCGGTTCGGTACAAAACAATAAGAACTTACATAATCTTTATTTTGAAAAGCTGCCAATACACAATAGAATTCTTGAATAAAATAAATAAAAGTGACACATTTGGGTGATATTTTAAATAAATTGCACTCTTTATAAAGAAAAACACATTTTTTAAATAAAAAATGAAATACTGCAACTAGTTAGGATAGATTAACCTGTCCACATTTTCTGAAGAGAGCATAGATCTGGTTATAATATCTCCAGCAGTAGAAAATGTTAGATGTGTTGCCTGCCCGATCTCCGTGGAACAATGTCGGCATACAACTTTAAATTTATCCACTCGTCTATCCCCGTTATGTATTTTAACAGAGAAGCCAAAGTGTTCTCAAACACGAGACCGTAGTGAGGTGAGAGGGTCTTCAAGCTCTGGCTTCCCTTTCGCTTTTGCCATGCCATTTTCCTACTCGCGCTCGTCACTCAATAGCGTCCGTGCGGAAACTATCTCCGTGGAACAATGTCGGCATACAACTTTAAATTTATCCACTCGTCTATCCCCGTTATGTTTTTTAACAGAGAAGTCAAAGTGTTCTCAAACAGGAGACCATAGCGAGATGGGAGGGTCTTCAAGCTCTGGCTTCTCTTTTGCTTTTGGTATGATTCCATTTTCCTACTCGTCCCTCAATAGCGTCCGTGCGGAAACATTGGAACATTGTTCCGCTGCGCTTAATATCGCGCTAATAATAAATATAAATTATTATAAAAATACCGAATACCGAAACGGTACGCAAGTGTCCCGAACCGAACAGGCCGTACCGAAACGGTTCAATACATACCGTGAACCGTTACACCCCTAGTTCATATGTATGATCACTAATTGAATTGCTTCTCACACTGACCCAAACTGCAATCTTCTGTTTGTAGGTTAAGAAATCCGGGCTGGTTTTGGAAAGTGAAGTTGTCCAGGTGAGAAATGAAACTGTCTCGGCTCCAGTCAGGTTCGATCCTTTCTTCTGTGAGGAACCTAAACCACTGAGCAAACCCTCCTCGCCTCCTTCATTCAAGGTATTGAACATCTTTAAGATCCATGCCTCACTTTCGTTACCCTTGTCTTTTAGTCTCCTGGCTTCTTTTTTCAATAAAGCATGCCTTTAATTTTTTCATTTCCCTCCATCCGCCATCTTTCTATTTTAGGAGGACATCTGCCCATCTTTTGACCAACACACTTTGTTTACCCCCTCCTCCCCAAAGCCAAACCCTCACAGCTCGCAGCGTTTCAAAGTATGCCTTTTACTTGGGCTCCATCTTTCTTTCCTGCCCTTTCATTCATTTGATAACTTCATCTTCAGTTCTTTTTTCTAATCGGTGCATTCTCTTATCAGGATAATGTCGCCAACAACCAGCAAATTGATGATCTGTTTGAAATCCTGATGAAGAGCGGAGGTAATGTAGAATTTTAATACTTTTATTTAAATGTTCAAGTCTGTTTTATTTTGCTAATTAACATTTTGATATAGTTCAAGATCTAAGGCAGTACTTCTGATTTACGGGTTTATTTTTAAAAGAAAACATATGGTTTTGATCATTTGAGTGTGGTTCCGAAATGCAATAGATGTTATTTAATAAAAATAACAAGTTAGGGCCAAATCTGAAGTGTATCGTGTTCACATTTGAAAAAAAAAATTTTTTAACACAATACTTGCCATGTATGACAGTATTGTGTCCAAACTGCAATAAACGCCAGTCGAGTTTTTTCTTAAACTGCCTTAAAAGTCCACTAAATAATGCACAGCTTTTGTTACAGAAGAATCTGTAACAAAAGTATTGAATTTAGATGCCATTTTTTTCAGCATTTCTGATGAGTTTGGATTAAATTTACTGAAGTTAAAGGTAAAATATCAACAAAAATATAATAGGAAAATTCTCAATACTTATGTTTTAGACTTTGATCATTTTGTGCCGAATCTATGCTAAAGTGCTATCCCCAGATCTGAAAAACAGCTCAATAGTTTAAATTATTAAATTATTTATTATTATCCTAAAGGGATTTGAGAATGAGTCAAAAAGTGATGTGTTCCATTTCTTCAATAATACGTCTTTGTTTTTATCCATCAGAAATTTCATCTGGATTCAAAGCCAGTGAAGACCCTTCACTGACAGACCTCCACTCCAACCCTCCTTCTCCATCCCCTCCTCCGTCCCCACTCCACATCTCACCACATGCCCATCACTCCAACCCTGATCATTTACTCACCTCATCCCAGCAGCTACCAGACACCCAGAACAGGCCGTGCTCTGGCTCCGGACGCCTGGAGGACTTCCTGGAGAGCACGACCGGCACTCCTCTACTTGGGGTTGAGCCGGACGGCCCGTTGACGCTCATCGATGACCTCCATAACCAAATGCTTAGCACTTCAAGTATTCTGGACCATCCTCCATCACCAATGGATACCAGTGACCTGAGTTTCTCGTCTCATCCTGCCAGCCTGGATTTCGAAGATGCCACTCTGGATGGCATGGATTGGCTGGACATACCTGGGGTCACAACAGGCAGTGGTTGTAATGGTGGGAACATGGTCCTTGCCCCTCTGAGCTCACACACGCCACAAAGTGTATTTTCTGCAGACTTTTTGGACAGCCCGGATCTGCAGCTCCACTGGGATTCCTGTTTGTAGCTTTCGGTCTTAACTCGCACGCTTACGCGCAATTTAGCACCTTCACCCTTACTGTGTACAGGCTTTATGGGAAACACTCCAGATGCACATGCTGTTATCTACGCTTCACGTTCCAGTGCTGAATGGTATTTAAACAGTTCTGTCTTTCAATTTATTTGGTTAAAGTCTGTCATGTTGTCTCTTGCAGACAGAGCCCAATCTGGACCCTGCACAGATTTAAGACTCAGTAGATTAGCATTTAGACAAATCGAACCTGGTGAATATACAGAATATTACAATCTCTTCAGCACCATTCAGCATTTTCTCCCCATCTTAATTAAGCTATGACCTCACACAGTATATGGGGTCTTTCTGCTCCACAGGTAAATGGAGGAAACAAACAAGACATTCTGCTCATGGAATGCTGTTAGTTTTTTTCCAACATTGCACTTAAGCTGACCCGACTGCTGCTCCAGTCTACACAACCCACTGTAATGGGCTCTGCAGGGAACCGGGTTTGGTGATGTTCACCAGATCTCTATGCATTGCTGTATTTAGGATCATGACTTAATGAAACCTTTGCTCTTTTCCCCCTGATTCAAGTGACTCGCTGGTGGAGGTCAGTGCTAGGTTTCAGAATATTTGGAACTTCTTGTTTTTTATAAAAGAAAGAGGAAAAAAAGTGTGTGCTTTGTGGTTCTTTCTCTTGCATCCTCATGTGAATATCATGAACTCCTCGTTGCATTCACAATAACAATGTATGCCTAAACTAAACCCACTGGCAATTGGAAAAAAAATGTTTAAAACTGACAAATCTCTTTAAAAAAAATTGAATATTTACTGAAAAGTTTGTTAATCAAAATGAGATGAGAGGCTTATTTTGATTCAGGATTTCCTCATTTGAAGGTATAATGTATTAATCTGCAAATGTAATCCACCTGTTTTTCTATAATATTGGGGTCTAGTTCATATTTATGAAACATTTATTGTCACATTTTGGATTTTACAAGTTGTAAATCGTTTTTATTCGTTAAAACGACTGGCGGTTCTACTTCTGCGTGCAATTAATGGAGACCAGCAGACGGCGCTGGAGATCGTGTTTTATATACACGTGGAGTCGTAGACCATGCTGTGCTTCTTGAACCTCCATCGTCTGTTTTCATGGCTAAAAATTAGAAGTGTGCTTGACGGGTAAATCTAAAAATGCGTGAAACGTTTTCATAAGGTAAAAAAAATCTTTATAAAAGTAAGAATGAAAAAGTTTCTGGCTTATGTATGATTTACAATTTCACATGTGCGAGCTCATGTTTGGCGCCATATTTCAATGTGTATTATGTCGGTAAGAACCAATTATTTTCAGTAGTACGGTAATTACTTTAAAGGTAACATTTTTAACTTGAACCACAAGACTCGGCTAAGATCGTACCACCTGACAATGTCTTAAACAAATAAAGCCTTCGTAATGTTGACATGCCCTCTGGATATCCACTTAACAGCAATAGTAATGCCAGCTTTCAAAAATAACTGGTTTATGGTAAATACCCTATTGTTATTATTATTCTGAAAAGTTCGTTATTTGGTTCTCAACAAGTTTATCCAATATTAAGGTTGAAAAAAAGTAAAATTGTCTTATAATTGGGTGGTGCAGTGGGTAGCATTGTGGTCTTCCAGTTATGTTGTCGGTTCGAGGCTCGCCGGTGACCTTCCTGGATAGAGTTTGCATGTTCTCCCTGTGCTTGCGTGGATTTCCTCTGGGTTCCCCAGTTTCCCCCACAATCCCAAAAACATGCAGTTCGGTTAATTGAATAATCTAAATTCCCCTTACGTGTGAATGGGTGAGTGAATGTTGCCGTGATGGACTGGCGACTTGTTTGCGCAATATTTTGTGATAGCTATGTAGGAAGTTAGAGATGCTACAGAGAAAGCTACAGAAACTTATCGTCATATTTTATCACTGGTTGTAATTAAGAAGAAGAGAACCAAATAAACTGGGAACTGATCCTTCCTTTAATAGAATTTAAATAAATCTATACAGTCAATAATTTAAACATTGACACTTGTTTTATGGGTATTTTATTGCAAAAATGTTATATATCTTAAACAGTCAAATTTGATTGTTATAAATACACCATTGATTTAAAAAGCCCTTGTACAACTACTTTACAAATACTCATATTTAAGATTGAATATATTTGAACAAAATATCTGGGTAGTCATTAAATGCAGTCCTTATTTCATTAGCAATACATCTCATAAACAAAACACAGTAATAAGCAATTTCAAATGCATAGAAATACAAAGGTATCTGGAATTCAATAAAACCAAAGCAAATTACACTACAAGAACAATTAGGAAACTTAATATTTCTTAAATATGTGTGTAAAATAGAGAAATGTTAACTAGTATGTGGAGTTTTAGTAAAAGGAGCTGTGTCCATTGCCATAACACAACTTGCATGCTGTGGTCATGAACCTGCTCAATATATTATTGCACATAATATAAAAGTTTACACAACATAATTTGGTAAACAGCTCAGCAACATAACAAAACACAAGCTGTTGTGATCATGTGACACTCCAGTGAATAAAAAATTACCATACGGGTGCAAGGAGCATATTCTACAACTTGGTGAAGATACTGGGAATTTGGCAGGAATTACCTTATGTGCTTTTATCCGTAATCATTTCATGAAAGCCTTGAAGTAGTTTCACAAGTTCATAATCCTGACCTGCCTAGACGTGGAGCATGAGTTGGTGGATATGAACGTAGAAGGCTGGCTGTCCAAACACAAAAGATCTGTGTTTTATCCTCCTAGTTAGGAGTCGGGGTGGAAGGTGGGGAAGCTCAGACAATATCAAATTTGGTACAGACTGTGCTGACATCAGTTGTGGTAGAAGTTCATTATACATATGTCACTTAATAAAGCAGGTTAATTGATTTTTTTTTGATTAGTTACCATTGATTGTATAAGGAAAACTTTAAAAACTTTAGGTTTTGACCTTTGCTATAGGTAGTTTTACAAGAGTTCATTCAAGGCATGTTTCAGATTATTGCTTGGGGCATGTGGAAACATTACATTAAAATTTAAATTATATTTAAGCATAATACTTGGAAGAAATGATCACATAAGCCATAACTTTGACAAGGCGAAGTTTGACTTTAATTTGTTTTCTCCATGACCTGAATGGGCAAACTAGTAAAAAAAAAAAATAGGCTTTTATTTTGTATTCAGAAATGCCATGTGGGTGGCAGGTTTTTCTTGTAGTGTTGTTCTGCTCACAGAATGTTGTACCAATCCTGAAGTAACCCATGGGTTTTTAAAGAAAGATTTTGAAACTAAAAGTGGCCAGCTGTCACCATCTTCACAGTGCACTTAGCTTACTCCTGGATAACTGAAAACATGCAGACATGCTTGATGTTCATAGAGCAGAGATGTCAAATCTTTTCATCGCTGCATGGTCCATATGAGTCACTCAAATGACCTGACTCTTAACTATACACTTATTTATAAGTTGCCGTAAAGGACAAAAACAAAATCAAGATTGGAACGCGGCTATGAAACAACACAATTTTTTCCCACTGTGAAGTTGAACATTTTACCATATGGGGAAATCATATAAACTTAAACTTTAGCGTCTCAAGCAGGCTGTTGATGAAAGGCCAGTCACTTCCACGTAAACCAGGAAGCTGCCTTTTAGTTTAGTTTTGCTCCATAGGACTGACACAAGTCACATACAAATCCTAACATAAAGATCCAGACCGTATCCTGTATGGCTTAACTTTCAAATGAGTAATGTTATATTACTTTAAATTTGGAAGCAAATCATTATGGATTATTAAGTGACATCATTGACACCAAAATCTAGAAAATTGTGAAATTTGTTAAAAATAAGACTTTCTCAAGCTACTCGGTTCTTTTATATTCCAGTTCCAGCTACTGAACTATGATGATTCCATGATTCCCATCTGAAGGAGAGGAGGATAGTCTTTCTTCACATGTTTAATATCCTGCAGTTGAAAATGGCAGGGATAGTCTCACTAATGATGTAGAGATGGCACTGTCCCAGTTGGGTTAATATGGCCTTGGGTGCCACTTCTGGTTTCTGCTCTGAACACTCACCTCGTTGAAGGGCAGTGACAAACGCATAGAAGTGGGACGGTGAAAAAAACAAGAGGCAAATTCAGGCCTGAAAGTCTACAAACACGTAACAGTATAGTTTTTGTGCATGTCAACAGTCAGATTTGTTTACGTTTCTGTTTTCTTACACTGTGACCTCCGTCTTGCTGTTTGTTTGGTAGGCCTTATATTTGGGATAGGGTGGATACAGGGGTAGTCCCACATAGCCTGAAGGCTGAGAAAGAAAGTCTGGTACCGTTTCTATGCTGTATTGTCTTCTGCTGCTATATGTCTGACGCCGGCCGGAGTGGCCTGGATGTGAAGTCTGCCGATGGACATACCTTTGCCCAGAATCCCAAGCTTTGAGTGCTGAACTGGAAAGTTCAGGGTGAGTGAATGTTTTTGGGATGCGGGTTCTCTCCAGTTGACTTGTAGGGATTGAGATGGACAGAGGGGAATGCATGTCATGAGATGAGTGGACTTGGTGGAGGTAGGACCTGTCTTTTGTGTACATAGGTGTTTGTTGGAACTGTATGGGGGGAGAATTGTGCTGGGAAAAATCCATTAGAGGATAACTCTTGTAGTAACTTCGGCTTGCTGTATCAGCTAAAAGGGAGGAGAAAAAATTGCAGATATTAGAGGGATAAGCTGCAAGGTGTTGGGAAGACTCCAAATCATCACTAACTGTGCAACCCAGAATTTTTCAGAGACACTGAAATTGGTTTTAAATATCTATAAATGATCTATCAGCGGTGCCTTCCTGTTGAGATACCTACTGAGAGCTTGTCCATTTTATTAACCACTGGCTTCATGTTGCCTGAAATGCTTAAAGGTCATGTCTTGGAAGTGTGTTATCTCTCTTCTCACGCTTTTTAACTGTGAGGGCCTCACTCTGTCTAAGTGCATTAATGTCTACTTAGCTGCATTTTTGTGCCGCTGTCATACTTGGGTAAATCAAGAGGGTTTTAGAAGGTGTATATGTACTGTACAATTAATATATCCGATGACAAGCCAAAGGTCTACAAGCTTGAATGATTCAAGTAGATGCCCGTTAGGTCTTTTGTTCAAGTCCAATATTACATTTAGGAGCTGATGTCAGATGGCCGTGAACTAACGTAGTCATTATGTTATAGCTAATCTTGTTCTCTCATCCGTTAATTTCTTTTAGCTACAAGGTGTTCCAAGTAGATGAGGTCTGAAATTCTTTACAGACTGCATTGTCGGTGTGAATTATCATAATCATCAGATCCCTCATTTGTCTTTACAAGTCAAAGACGGACATGTTCATATTCATATGTAAAAATATCTAATGATGTGCAAACATCAGGTTTGCGTCATTATGTGACTGAGTCATTTTGTGAGACATCTGTTTAAAGTGTCCCCAAAATGTAGGGCAAGATAATGCTTTTGCCTGAAATAAAATGGACAACAGATATCAATCAACTGTTTCTAAAGTAGGGCTGCAAAGATTAGTCGAATGGTCGCAGTTATTTCAAAAATCAATATCGTTGGTGAGTAATCTTCTTGTTTAGAAGATTGTCGGTTCGAGACTCGCCGGTGACCTTCCTGGAAGGAGTTTGCATGTTCTTCTAGTGCTTGCATGGATTTCCTCCAAGTACTCCGGTTTCTCCCACAATCCCAAAGACATGCATGAATATGTGAGTGAATGTGTGTGTTGCCCTGTGATGGACTGGTGACCTGTCTAGGGTGTACCCCCGCCTCTCGCCCGATGTGACACCCCCATAGCCCTGAAAGGGAATAAGCAGGTTATAAGATGCATTAATGGATTTTCCTCAAAACTGCCACTGTATTTTCTGTTGACTTTTCAGCCTTTCTGTCCTTGACACACATGTGCTGAAGTGATAATCGGGATCAGGCATGATGTCAGGGTGGGCAAAGTTCTCATTCCTGGAGGGCCAGTATCCCTCCTGGTTTTTGTCCTAGCACTGCTTCAGTACAAATACTGGTAGCTTTAAACCAGGGGTGTCAAACTCAAGAAAGAATCAAATCTTTTGAACGGCTCATTAATATGACCGATGGGAGCCGAGTCGCGTTTCGTCGGGAGTCACTCCCCTTTGGGGGGAGGGGGGATAAATGTATACCTCTATGAGCAGGTAGCTGGAACAGTGGCAACCCCACAGCAGACACTGTCATGGAGGTGCGAGCATACTTGGAGGAGCCACGTGTTCCTAATAATGAAGACCCTTTGAAGTGGTGGGAAAGTCTGGTACCTGTGTATCCAAGACTTAGCCAACATGTGGCTAAGAAGCTTTGTGTTGTGGCCACATCAGTGTCTTCAGAAAGAACTTTCTCCAAAACTTACAAATACTCACAGAGAGGAAAAATCGCCTCAAGCATTCTAAAGTGATAGCACTTGTGTTGTTTAAAGTATTGTTTATTAGTTTTTCAGTATTGTTAAAAACATACTTGTGTGGGAATTTTGATATTGAAGGTTTTTGCTTGAAACTTTATTGAAGCCTCCTTTGTTCTCTGTGTAATTATAGGTGTTTAGGTGTTGTTTTAAATAACAAGTCAAAGTAGTTTTACACACATAGATTTTATACAAATGGTGAATAGTGATCTCACTGTCAACTCAGTAATATGGCAGTGGAATATTTATAAAGAATCCATATCAGACTTTAATATCTTGTGTCCAATGAAGCGATAATCTCAAATATTGGTAAAAAAAAAATCTCAGCCCATCATGCCTGTCATTATTTCCAGAATAAAAAAAATGAACCCCATTCTGTTTTCCTAAAAGTAAAAAAAAAAAAAAAGAAGCCAAATGAGCCAGTTTTTTTAATGGCTCTTTAAAGTGAACGGATCCAAAGATCAGATCAGAGAGACCCAGACCTAAAGCTTACAAACAGCCTGAAGGACCTAACGAGCTGCATCAGGTGTGTTTAGTTGAGGTTGGAGCTAAACTGTGCAGGGCCGTGGCCCTCCAGGAACTGAGTTTGACACCCCTGATCTAAACAATCCAAGGAGAGCTTAATTAGTAGAATCAGGTGTGTTTCAAGAAGGTTACATCTAAACTGTGCAGGGCCGCAGCCCTCCTTGCCAACCTCTGGATTAGGAGGACATATAGCCAAAACGCAAATCATGCTCATCTTGTCATCTTGCTTTTAGAGATGGGAGACTGCTCTTCATGACGGTCAACACAGTTCTGGGTGGTGATGATGTCAAACCCCTTTGATGACAGACTTTGGCTATAAGGAATTTTAGAATGGACCAAAACAATGTGCAATGAAACCGTCCGTTGGTAAGTCCATCAAAGTCCGTCCAGTTCCGACAGAAAAACGCAAAATTGCATGACTTTGTTGATGTGCATGCTGGGATCTGTTCTGTAAATTTGGTAAATAAAACGACCCGTGGGATTTAGAACAATTTTTAACATAAATTAATAAATGTCTAGCAAGTTACAGGTTTGTTATCGATGCCATGGTTATTTACCTCTACTTTTAGGTTTCTTCCATTCTTAAAATGGCAGCTGCATGAAATTGTACTACTTTTTTTTACTTGTTTTCAGTTCCAAATGTCTAATTGATCCCAAAAATGAGCCTTGGCCATGTGATTGACAGCTATGATTGACAGCTACACTCTAGGGAGCAAAGTGTCTGCAGTCATGTCGCTGTGAGAGAAGAGCCAATGCTGTCAACAGTCAAACATTTGTCTTTAGGGTCAAGAACAAGCAAAAACTTCATGGTGTTGCTTTCACAGAGAAGTCTGCGCTGAAGTCTTGTTCTCAGAACTATGGGTTTTGAGGGATTGGATGGTTTGAATTTAACTAATATGTATTTTTTTAATCAATTTCAATATAAAGTGGAACATTTGGAGAGCATTGACTCTTAGTTATCTCATTTTTACAGAGACAAAATGTAGTGAACTCCATCACTCAGTCCTGGTTACTATAACTTCTAATCCCTTGTGAATGCTATTGAACATGCAGTATTACGTTAAAAAACTATAAATGTATTCCTGATGCAAGTGAAAATAAAATGGAAATAAATCAATTAGTCAACTTCATTGATATTTGTATTGCTTTAGTGCAATTTAAGGGGTCTTCTAAGTGAAATTGGCCACTGATTGCCTTCCACATATAAAAAAAAAAATTAGAAGAGGTCAGACTATAAAGGCTAACAGTGTTTGGTGTTTAAAATGATTAACGGTATAGCAGATACAACACCTGTAATTTAGTGAGGGTTCTGTTTGTAAATCTTGCACATTTGGTAAAATTGTGAAGCCAGGGGCACGGGCATGTTAAATTAAGCACCAGAGTTGACAGAGAGTAACCTTGCACTGGTTCAACCCTGAGACCAGAGGGCTTCGCTGATTCTGTCAGTCAGATTTAGGCACTGTTGTTTCAGGAAATCCTGCAGAGCATGAAATGCTTTGTGAATGAAGTGTTTTGTCATGTCTGTTCTCACCAACTGCTTTCAGAGAGCTGTACTTGTTGAACGCGGTGCCGTGGATGCTGTGGTTGCTTTGAGGATGAGATCGTAAGGAAGGTGCAGCAAAAGAGAAGCCAGCATTGTTCAGATGGTACTGCTCTGAAATTTGAAAAACAAAGGGAAGAGATGAATCACTGCTTAGAAACGACACGTTATTTCTTTGATTGAAAAATTAAAACTGAAACATTTCTATTTTTTCATAGCAGTTTCCTTTTCTGAATCTTTACAGGTCT
The DNA here is from genome assembly GCA_007224835.1 of Danionella cerebrum. NCBI lineage: Eukaryota > Metazoa > Chordata > Actinopteri > Cypriniformes > Danionidae > Danionella > Danionella cerebrum. Next base: position 92,800 of record SRMA01026683.1, read on the forward strand.
GAGAAAAAGTTCCTTAATAAGCTCACATTTTATTTTCCATAATGTTTAACGCTTATTAATCAAATACTAGGAAAAACCTGCACAGTATAAAAATCATTCCTTTACTTTTAGAAGTCTGGGGCCTTGTTGAGCATTTTTACTTTCTCTAATAAATTACATTTCATTACTTTTTTTTAATACATCCCCAGCTTCTTTTTATTTACAAATATCTCATCATTGCATTACACAACAATTCCACAACATAAATACAATTCTGAGTATTACATTTTGACATTCCTGCACAAATTGAGAATTAACAGTTTTTAAATTTTATTACAAGAATCTAAGGTGTTGAGACAAAATAAAAATTTGTAAATCCTCTAAAAATGCAAAGACAAGGTCAGAACAATGTGAAAATTGTTTATAAAATAAAAAAACAGGCAAACTTCCCATAAACCTTATACACTGCTCCAAGCATTTTCTGCCAGAAATTTGAAAAACACAAGGCATATCACTGGTCTTGTACTTCCAAGGGTTTTGTCTTCTTTTCACCACTAGATGGCACCGAAGGAACTGATTTGGGGTCTCTAAAATGAATCTGAAAGACGATCACGCATTTTCTCACATTTCAATTACCTTGCAAATTATGTTTCATAACTCATGTAAATCCAAAAATATAAAAACTAATAACCTTTTTGAAAGAGACACATTATTTTTAATATCAAAATTAAACAATAGGTGGGTCACAATTCTTATTTTACTCAAAATGTGTTACTGGCACATGCACTGGTGCGTGCAGAGACTTTTAAGGGTAAAAGACCAGTCGACTCAAAACTGAAGGAGGAACGTTAAATATTCAATGATTAAAATGAGAATTACTGCATAATAGATTTTGATTGCCTCTGTCCCGCAGTATAGAGGCTGTTTAAATGTTGCTAGCAAGTATTGACCAGAAAGATGTGGTTTGGATGCCCCAGCCTGGATGGCCTATTTTTCAGTGTAAGCTATCAGTAGCTGCACAGGAAGGACATTGATGCAATTAACGAGCGTTAGATGCTCTTTTATTTCTGTCCAGTGTGTTCCATTACTCGTTAGTCACATTTCATTTAACTGAAGCAGTGTGTTGAGCGATGTGGACAGCCGTTGGTTTAGAGTAAGCTTGCCATTTAGAATGAAGAATGTTTAAACTTTCAGCTACTTCTTTACGCATCTACCTTTTGCTGATTTTTTTCTGTCTGAAATGGAAGTGTTACCTTTTAAACTTCTTTTCTAAACATTGATGAACAGAGATTGCAGTGCCCTTAGGAAAATCCCTTTAATGCAACATCAGAAATACAATTAACCACCACTTTCCATCTCTGTGGCACTCGTTGCTGAGTTTGATTATGATGAAGAATAAAAGGGAGAAACTAATGAAGGGTGTGTTTGTCAGGGTAAAGCATCTTTCAGAGTGCAAGGCTTAAGCATCACAAAGAGATGTAAATCCAAAGACGCTCATCAGATTAAATGTGATCTAATTGTTAATGAGGGGATGGAAAAGAGTGGGTGATGATGTCCTTTGTGCATATTAATGTCTTCATTAGGTATTTCTGACTAGAGCTTTGATGTCAAAACCATCATCAGGAAGTTCAGAGGAGTGAAACAGCTTTTGATGTAATTATTTTATGCTAAGGGAGAAGCTCTTCAACAAACTATTATCAAAATAACATTTAGTGAGAGATGTTCAAATTAAAGAAAAGATTTCTAGAACTTTAAGAGACCACATGGGCCTATTTTCCCATATTTGGGCTGTGCTCAAACCAGCAGGCAACCATGTGCCATCGCATGACAGTATCATACACAAAAGAAGAAAAATCCAATAATAGACTTCCCATTATTCAGTTCGCTCTTTAATTCTGTGCCTTCGGCGTTTCAGGATTTGTTTTTGTACACCACATGCACACACACACACCTCACAGTACATCTCTGATGTCTCCATTGCTTCGGGGTGAGGAACATTCACAAGGAATAGTAGAGGATGGTGGCATACAGTGAAAGAATGAACAATGATGTTCATATAAATGCTCCAGTGTCACCCCATCTTAAATTAGGGCATGGCGAACATTTTCAATGTCAGTTCTTAATGCCAAACTCATTGCTAACATTTTTATGAATTTCTAGAAAGTATTGGGCACATATTGAAATAAAGAGTACTGAATTACATCGTATTGAGTTCTCATACTTTTATCTCTCTTTTTGTTAGAAAAGCTGAAAAGTAAGAAAAGCTGGGTGGTTGACAAATAACGCAAATCTGATCGTCTGTGTATCACATAGATATAAAACTAAATAAAAAAAAAAAACTAAATACATTGTAAAGATGCTACCAAAAATGTTGTATGTACATTAAGATTTCTACTTGGATTTTTGATCCAAACATACAAAATGGCATATGGCATGACACTCATGTAGTATGGTGTGATGGTCACAATTTGAGGAGCGATGCCCCCCTTTTGATGATCAGATTAAGAAAAAAATGCACCAAATAACCACATTTTCACATGGAAATGTTAAATATCAAAGGAGTCATGATTAAAATGTTTGAAGAAAATACTCTATTTTCATTCTATTAGAAAATTTAATGACAATTTAAGATCTTGGTGCAGCAAATTTTCAACACATCTCACAATGTGAGAATTACACAAAAAAAAAAATTCAAGCAAAACTTTTTCAAAACTTAGCTGTCAACCACCCAGCTATAAATTATCCTAAACATCTTAATTCCCAAAATGAAAAAAAGTTGCGGCATATACATATCAAATATTTGAACCCAAAAATAACACAGACTAATATTTCCTCTGAAAATAAGAAACGAAAGGTTTGAAATGAAAGGTTTATCAAGAGTAGTTTAACCTGAAACCTCCAAAAATCCACTTTCCGAGAAATACCTGTTAAAAATACTGCATTTTAATGTCTTGTGGATTAAATTCACATTACAAATGACGGAATTTACCTTTGTAATGCTAAACCAAAAACATCTCAAGTTCTCTCTAATCTTTTCTGTTATTGAGACACCATAAACGCAGTGATATGTGTACACTCACACTGTTAAAGCCTCTGAGCACTGTGGAGCAACACTTAAATCCTCATCACAAAAAGGAAAGAAAGTGTGCTGTTAAGCCTTGCCTGGATATCTGTATAAACCTCAAATCAACTGTCGGAATGAAACCCCCTGCAACTCCTGCTTCTGTAAATCCACTAAGTGCAAACACACATGAGAAAACCTTGTTTTGTTGATGAGGTTTTTTTTTTATCTTGGTCTGGAGGAGGAATGGTTGCTTAGCACACTTAGTACAAACCACATCTACATATTTTATTAATGAATTAGATATTGCAGAAACAACATTGTTGCTGAAAGTGGAATTTATCTCACCACTACGACTCCGTAACATCCTGGTTGAAATCCCATTGGCTCCAATAGAAGAGTTGATGCTCAGAGGGCCATTCATTGGACTTGCATCTCCACCTGGCTGCTTCAGTAACTCCTGCAGGGTCCTATAATGAATAAAGAGAAATCATTCATCCGACTATTGGCAGACATTCCTTTCCAGATTTTTGGAAATAGTTTAGACTTTGTCTAAGCCTCATTCACATTGGCGTTCAGACAATAAAGTAATGTATTATTGCCAGTCGACAGTCAACATGTCCTCTGTTCACACTTAATATCAATTACACCTGTCATATTAAATTACAATTGTATTCACATCATTGCTCTGTTTCCACACTGACATCTCTAATTCTGTCCAAACCCTTTTCCAACTATAGAATCAGTGACAAGATCTAATGTGATTGTACAGCATAAATAATCTGGCCTATGGCTGGTGGATGCCAGGGGGAGTAGGCCAGCATGGCAGAAGACAAACAACACTTCAGAAAGGCATGAAAACGTCATCCCGGTGATAATGCCTTACAGGGAGGACAGAGAAGCCATTTTCCGTAAAGCAACCTAGCAAACAATGTATGTTTGGATGGTAGATGTTTTGTTTGATTACCAAACGATTGCCACAAAAGTTGAGTATTCCATATAATTGCATTCAAAACTATTCAGTTTGCCATGTCTTGGCCTTGATATTATTTGGTTTTGGTCATTCCCTGGTCTTAAAACTCTACTGTCTGTCCTGTGTTTTGGCATTCACACTTTGCAGGTCGGGTCATGTCATAGTACTGACACTCTAAAGTCTTTATATCATGCTTTATAGCATGATTTTAAAGAATAGAGGAATGTGTTTGTACTTTAAACAGGGGATAGTGATTTGGAAATGTGAATATATTCTGGCAGTATTTAAAACTACTAACACTGTAGATTTCAGTTCAAAACATAGTTTAATGATGATCAGGTACAAATGACAGAACTGTGTCTTACAGAGCTAGAGCTATAAGTAGTAAGGAATTGTGTAATTTAAAGAATCATTAGAATGTTATGTAATTTATTGCTCTGTGGAACTCAATGTGCAATTTCTTTGAGAGTGTGTACTGAGCTCCCTGTCACATTCACTCTGTGCATTTCCATTTTATGGAGAAAGATGCTGGATTTGTGGAATCTGCATTGAATGATTATATCATTAATGATTCTCAGGATGCCGTGTTTAATTCCATCACACGAGAAACTGATTTGGCTCACTTACTGCTGCATTGGGCTGCATTACCATCATTAAGTGAGAACCTCACACATGACCAATTAGTCAAATTACCCTACTGCCATCCCACTGGCCTCTGTCAGTTATGTTATATGACAGTGAGCACCGTAAATGGTTTGTAACTTGCTGCATGAAAAAGAAATTCACTAAATAGTCTGAATTAAAATATATTTTATCAAAACACAGAGTTTCATAGAATACTTGCAATTGTTGTCTAGTTTAAGTATAGCAATGTTTTTTTTACTAGATGGGCATTTGTAGAACCAAAAACAACAGAAAAAAGAAAACATTGCTATCTGGAATAAAATTTTATGTTAAATCTAATAATGTTTTAGTAAGAAGAAAAGAATGTTTGATGTTTTTTGGAAGTAAGAGGGAACAAAGATCCTCCACTAGTCAGAGACAATGAAAACCCCTGAAGAGAACTGTAGCTGTTTGTCAAAAGCACAGGTCTTTGTGTTAAACTGAGGCAAGCCGTGATGTTCAGATCAAGATGAGAGAGGGACGGGGGGCCAGGAGGAGTAAAATGTCAGTGCACACCCAGCAAGTCAACCATGCGGGAGAGATGTCTGAAAATCACAGGTGCACTATCATGAGCAGCCACAAACCATTCACGTCAAACTGGGGAATAGAGGTTCACAGCTGACAGCAGGAGAAAGTTTTATTTCAGATATCAGAAGGTCTTGTTGAATGTATACCATGCTTTCAGAAATACAAGATAAAATATGATTCTGAAAATTAATATTTTGTGATTTAAATGGAAACCGTAAATAATTGGAAACTATGAAGACTTAAGGTCTGCTTGGAGAGAATTTTTTATTTGGTAAAATAGTGGTTCTTTAAGACACTTGAGAGTGAGAAGAATTGTTTAGAAATACATGATTTGCATTTGATCTGGGTAAATATTTGCTTCTTTTTAAAATTTTGACCGAAAACGCAAGAATGAGCTTAAAATCTTAAGAGAAGTTGGCTTAATCTTAAAGCAGAGTGTTAATCTCGGAAGAACTTGCAGTGCTTTAGTACGAGCTAATCTTCAGTGCTGTTTTCAGAGAGTGGGAAATGCTCTTAGAGAGGTGTTAACCTCTGAGAAATGCTAATCTGTGGATGAATATTTCCCTTCTCAATGCTTTCATCTGAATAGTGCTGTTTACATTACTGGGTCAGTAATCTCAAATGAGGTTATGGCAGAAACTGAGAGAATTATACATTTTACTTCATTGCTCATGACAGGTCATTTGAATTTGATATCTACAAAGGGATAGAGAATATTGAAAGGGATGAGAACAAAAGTTTGGATTTGACATTTGAAGGGAAAGGAAAAGAGCAGAGTTGCTGGGATTTGAGAGATGAGAGAGAAATATTCAACTTGGAAGGCTTTTTAATGCATTGATGCCATGAATATTAAGATTTTCTTCTACTCTGGAAGAATAGTAGGCTCCTAGTTCCTTTATGATCTAACAGTTCTTGAGTGGCTTTCCTTCATGCACTCTGATTTACTTTCACTGTTCCAAATTAAGAATTTTTGGGTGAATGGTGAGTCTAATCTGATTGACCAGTACAACATTGTAGATATCATCTTTTTAATTTTGTGATTGTATTACTACACATTTCTGGCAATGTAATAGGAGTAAGGAAATAATAGAGCTTGCGATAAAAATCTTCAGCATACAGTCTCAGTGTTGTAACTTGTAAACACGAACACTTATGAGTGCAGTGTGAATCTGCCCTCTGGAACATTTGAGGTGGCTGAAGTATAGCTAATATTTGGATTCTGACAGTCAAATATACTTACTGTTATGATGTAAATGAGTTTTTGAACGCATCCATGAGAGAAAATGAGAAACATAAACTCTAAATGTACCCAACAGAAACTAACTAAACACCAAATGCACTTTCTCCCGCCAAAAGCCAAGTTCAGGATGAAATAACTCATAAATACTTCAATATGTTATTCCTATTATTTGGATTCTGACTGTCAGTAAAACTTACTATAATGATGTAAAGAGTTTTTGAGCTCATCCAAAACATATTACACCCATTGCGCTTTTCACCTGTTGGTGCCCTACTGTATAAATGTGTGTATTGTCAGCCACTGATTTTTGTTAGAAATGCTACTTTACACGCAGAAGATATCCACAACAAAGTAGCATTATGCTAGCTGGAATTGTATTGCATTAAAACACTAAATTCTCAGATTGTGCTTACGAACTGTGATTCTCTTTAAAATTCTGTGTAAATTGTAGTTTTAACACTGAGTAAGTAAAAAGACACATGCTCAACCCAATTTGTGAGGGATTGCACCATCAAACATGAGGCAGAGCTCCCTGTTTTCATGTTTGATTGTACAAATTATTACAATTAGTTATCATACAGAAATAGCATTTATAGCACGGTGGACATATTTTTCTTTTATCATTAATGATAAAGGAAAGGTGAGGCACTCTTTCACTTGGGAGCATGTCAATGATATTAATGAGTAAATGTATGTAAAACTAATAAAAAATAAAGTATAAAAGTGTTACAATAATGAATAATGTATAAAAATGTATAAAATATACTGACTTCCAGATCACTGCTTGGGGCCTCATTATTAAACACTTTTTTGTGTGGATGATGCACTACAATATTTTTAATCTATCTCAGTGAAACAAGAGATGAAACCTTCCAAACACAGACGACAGGTTCCAGCACTATCACAGCTGAGGTGGCACAAAAATACAGTGATGTTGTTTGTAAAAGATCCACTCTGAAGCAACACTGAAATCCAATGGCGCTGCAAGAGAACTGTACTGAAACTAAACAATAATGAACCAAAATGTTCCTTACCACAGAGTATATAGCTTTCATAGAATGCTCTAAGTTATGGAAATAATAAAAGGTATCCTTTCTAATGACTGTTAGAGACTTTAATGTCTTTTTTTTGTGAACAATATTGTAAATTGCTTAATTGAACGGCCTTTGCTCACCTTGAGTTAGAGAGTTCACCCTGCCCTCCACGACTCTTCTCCAGCCCCAGTTTGGTAAAGATTCCCACCAAGACCATAATGGCCACTACACCGCAGATGATGTACACTATCATGTGCGTTCGGTCCCGCTCATGGTCTTGCTGCACCTCTGTGTTGCTGGCTACAGGTTTGCCCGTGTTGGCCCAGATGGGGGTGTCGTAGTTGGAGCAGGAGGTCTGATCCAGCCGCTGCTGACGGAACTGACAGCAAAAGCGATAGAAGCAAGTTCCACAGCAGTACAAAAAAATACCTGCATTACAATTAAATGGAGGGTCCCACTGCCCCATGACATCATAGTAACCACGACAACGGGTGCCAGTGGATGGAACAGTATCTTCCTCCACTTCTCCAGGAGTGGTCAAAGTTGGAGGGCCCTCTGATGTGACAGAAATCAAGAAAGCATCAACTGTCTGGTTGTCAGGCGAAATCTCATCATGTGCTTTCACAATCCCTTCCAGAATGAACAGAAGATGTAGTAAAATATACCTTCCAGCCATCCTTCACTCAAAACACTGAGCAGTGGGTGAAAAAAACGTCCAAAGTAGATTTTTTTAAAAAGGTTTTTATTTCGAATTATTCAACAAATCCATGTAAAAATAAAAATAAAAAAAAATAAATGAGTAGAACTGTTTATATAAAAGAACTTTACCCTTTGGCTGAATATGTAACTATCTAGAGTCCAGACATTGATCTTTCGAAGTTTTAATCTTTGGTGTCAATCCTCAATAGTATCTTCCTGTTGAGTTCTGTAAAATCAGTCAGAGTGATTTGCCTCAAAATCCTTTTTCCCGCGGAGCGAGTAAACCCATAGACAGGTGGTAATCCAAAGAGATGCACTCAGAGCTCTGCTTTTGAGCCTAGTGAAGGGCAACAGTTCAGCATTCGACTGAAAACTCCTCCCTTCTGCTCTCAGCATATCATGGGTGAGGGGGCGGGGGGCATTCTTGTAGTTGCTGGTTAACGAGTGAAAAAGGAGGAGTCATTACACCATGCTTTAAAGGAATTAGTTTTGTGTGTTTGCATGTACAAGACAAGTTTTTGGACAACCCCTGGATACAGCAGGATGGACATGGATATGGAGAACAATCGGACAGTAATGTGACATGACAAAAGCAGCAGATAAAACAACTAAAGATAACATGTAACCTGTACCAAAATGACTAAACAGTAGTCAACCTAGCACAGATCAACACTAACAGAGTGAGAAAACAAAGGAAGAAAGGAGGCAGGACACGAGGAGGAAATTTATCAAAAAATCTGATGATAAAAAAGTGTGGAGTCCAGCGTTAAAAATTATTTCCTCAAAAATTACTTTATTTACACAAATGATTTTAATGAATTTTGAAAGTTATCTATATAGTGAACAAAGTTAAATTTTTTTGTTTATGTTTATTTTTATGTGGTTCCCTTAAAATAACTAAGCGGGGCCTATGAAATATGATTGACAGATACACCGACTTACTGCTGTGGTCACATGGTGAGAAAGATCATTTACGATGCCAATGATCAAACTCAAAGAAGTCATTCTCAAATTCTTTTTTAGAATTACAAAATAAGTTTCATATAAGAGGCTCATTGACTGTATATAACATGAACAAAAAGTCACCCATTGGTTTCTGGCAAAGTAAAATTGAAGCGAAAAGAGGGCATTGCCAGAAATCTCCTTTGTGAACGTGCGTCAAATAGGCAAAAAATCCACAGAAGCAGGATGTGGGCATAGAAAAACACAAGGAGTAGCAAAGTTCTTCAGATGAAATGAGCTGGAATGAACAACTCCAGAGGATGATGCCGTGACGTGACTGGCGGAAAGAACTGTCAATCATCTGACTGTCAAGAAACCACACCCTAAATTATGCACAACTTTAAGGCTTTTAGGCTTAATAAATCTTAAACCAAATTAAAACAAAATCACCTCCTTCAGAGTGTTTATGAAGCTCAAATCTAGAGATTTAAATCACCAAAACTATTGGAGCCAGGTGTGGAAATATGAGCTCCAAAGTTGGCAATTTTAACATGGGAGTGAATGAGAACCTGCTCTGTTTTAGAGCCAGTTTTTAGTGACAGGTGGAGGAATTGCAGTTCAAGTTACTTCCTATACGACTTCAAGAGGGAAAGCCAGAGGTTGCCCCTCAAACAGGCTGTGTGTCAGAGGGGCATGTGCGAGGCAGAGATCCGAAACCACAAAGGTTCCATATTTAACAGGAGGTTGCGTATGGCATTGTTGAGCTAATAAAGACTTGCAGAACTCGCATGCGGTTTTCTACTGTTCATACCATGCACGTTTTTGTGATGGTGTAACATAACAGGTTGTGTGTTAAGATTAAGATGCTTTATTGGTAAGATTAGCACAGTCTGAACTCTGTTTGAAGGGATCTTTGGTACATAGATCTTTTGGATCTATGTTTGTAGCATATTTTATCATTCACTACAGCACTTCTTTGAATCTCATATTCTCTATGGAACAAGGACAACTTTTGACTTGTAAATTCATCATGTTTTGTAGTCATGTTCACATTCTTCTCTGTCAAAAATGGATTGTTTCTTGTCACCAGATAAAGGCTCTGATCAATGCTCTGGTAACTTACATCAGGGTCTTTTTTTGGAGGGAATGTATTTGCCTTTATTATGCTGGACATTGTAGACTTGCAAATAACTGAAACTTACTGAGGTTGTTCGATCTCAAGCAGTTGCCCTTGCGCCATTTGAATTTGTAAAATTTCTACATCATTTGTTTTGTAAAACTCAAAAAGTAGTTCAAATAGTTTTTATGTAATACAATATTTGGCTGATTACATCTGCATTAAAAATCAGATCAATGGGTAATTATTTTGATCACATATTTTGCAAAATCAACTGCATAGTATGGGTCTTAGTAGTGCAAACCCAAACACAATCAGCTATCTTAAATTCACCATTTTAAATGTATGACAGCTGGCGGAATTAGCTGCACTGCATCATGGGATTGAGATGTTTGAACAAAATATTCTCAAATTTTTGATTTTCCCAATGATTTCTCCTTGTGCCTGTTTCTCCACTCACCTCCCCATCCCCTTCTGGTTCCCTGTTTAGCCTAATTACTTTGCCTTGGTGTTCCTTGTTGTCTCCTGGTTAGTGTCTGCATTTATACCACGTGCTAAAAGTTGCTCAGTACATGATCATTCTAGAACTTCTTCCATGAGTTGTGTGAACGCCATTTATATCAGTACCTAGTATCTAATTACCTTTATTATTTCTCAGTTTAGAATATCTCCACCCAGTAGTGTCACTCCATATCACAGACTGTAAAAAGTATGGACGATGTGACATCACCTACTGCCATTGGGCTATTCAGAAGCCATTTTCATGGATGCAAATGTTCTGTTTTCAGAGCTCCACCTTGAGTCTGGCTCCCACACACTCCTCTAACACGCAGCCTGTTATATACAAATTATTTTGTAATTTTAAATAAGAATTTGAGAGCAACTTCTCTGATCGTTGGCAGCATAAATTATCTTTCTGACGACGTGATAAAGCGGTAAGTGAGCTTTGTTCTGTGTAACTGTACCCGCCTAGTTTTTTTTTTAAAGGAAAACTGAGAAACTTGTGGGTTTCTTTGGTTTGTATTCTGTGATTTGCTTTAGTTATCTTTGAAATACTGGTCTATTTTGAGTCTCAGTTCTTACATTTGTTTTATCTCCCTCTTGACACAAAGCCCCCACTCAAGAGCCCAAAGCCCAATTTATACTTCTGAGTAAAGTCTCTGCGTGTAGCGTGCCTGCAATATCCCTTCAAAATGCTATTGATTTGATTTCCTGTCATTGATATTATAAATATTTTGCTTTCTGACAATATTCAGGCTTGAACGGTCGCAATGATGACTATATTTTTGCACTTCTTTGACCAATCCTTTCATTCATTCATTCATTTTCAAACCAGCTTTCTGGGTCATTTCCAGCACACATTGGGCGAGAGGCGGGGGTACACCCTGGACTGGTCCATCACAGGGCAACATTCACTCACACATTCACACTTAATTTAGATTATTTAACTAAGCTAACCGCATGTTTTTGGGAAACCGGGCTGTGGGGGAAACCGGAGTACCCGGAGTACCCATGCAAACTCCGAAGGTCACCGGCGAGCCTCGAACCGACAACCTGCTAACGGAAGGCCACAGCACCACCATGCCGCCATTCTTTGACTGGTGTTTGTTTTCCTCATATTTTTGGATATGCATGGTGCCACTTCAGTCAGGCTACACATGTCGGCTTGACACAGAAGTATAAACTGGGTGAAAAAAGTGATGCATAATACAGTTTTGTCCAGTAGTTAATTTAGGTTAGCAAGGAAGCCTGTGGCCTGACCTTCCATGGCTGAAGGTCTGCAGTAGACTGCTTGTGTTTGTTGTAAAATCTCATAAACAGCCAGATCTGTTTCAGGTCTCTGTAGACTTTCTGTCAAAGTCGACCTTTACCAAGCAAAAGGAGATGCAAATAACCCATCTCTCAACTGTACTCGGTTTTATATTATTTTAAATTGGTTTGGAGGCTCTTGAATCCAATTTAAAAAGCTGCCACTCACAGCAGAATTTTAAAACATTCTTGAATTGCTCAAACCGTTCAAGTTTCATTTCTGTTCACCTACAATATAACACATACAATCCCTATGTGTCATTCAACTGGAGTATAATTTATTTCAATCTTGTTTTGTGTTGAGAATGATCTAGAGGGACAAATATACTGGCTATCATTGCTAAGACCAACTTGTTTTGTATTATAGCATCATAAACGTTTTTTTGTACCCGTTCCAGAAGTGTTTGCAACCAGTAATAATTCGGTGAGTTTTACAGAATTACCCATTGCTTGAGCCTAAACATTTAGGTCACATTTTTTACTTAAAAACTTGATGAATAATGGTCTAATGGTCAGTTATTCAGAACAATCGCAGACCCTCAATGTTAATTATCTCATATAAACACCATCAGAGAAACTTAGAGAATAGAGTTTACGGGGGAGTGAGATGGGGTTTGTTATATTTACTGTGCTTTATGGGTAATGCAGTTCCCAGTGTTAACAAAAAACGTTTATCTGTGGATGATGAACTGAGCAACAGAAAACATTTCCACTAAGACATAAAACAAGCCTTCAGGTACATCAATCCCACACCCCAAAGAAGAACTCTGTAGAAAATGACTTTGACGGGATCTTGTTACAATAATGTTTATCTCTCCTGACTGTACAGCATGTCAGTTCACATGCTCTTATCAGAAAGCCCTCCTTACTGTTTGAATCCCTGAAGTTTTAGATAAATGTGCAGAAATTGGTTATATTTCATGGTATTATTATGAAACAATTACTATTATAGACAATGAAAAGCTCTTCACTGTGTGACTGCACAGCAAGCTTTGAAATTCTTATCCTGCATCACATAGTAATTAGGAAATTCCGTGGATGGATTACTCTGAGATATATTCTCAGTCTAATTCCAGACCATTATTTCACTTTTCTCGTATGTCTGTGAGTGTTTATGACGGTGCAGTGTTTTTGTTGGGAGTTTCTGAGTCTATTAATCATAAACATGGATGTAAACTAGACCTTTTACAAAAATATTTAATAAAATTTCTATGTTAAAAATATCTATTTTGTTTGTCCATTGTCTATTCTTTACCCAGATTTTTTTTCCCCAATCTTCTAAAAAACTGCATATTTACAGGGATGAACACATTAATCTACCTTACAATAATGTAACCACATTGTTTACTGTTAACCACAGACAAAGCTGCAGAAATCAACGGTAAGGTCATATATTTTCACCCTCATGTTTGAAACGTGTCTCCATTTGTCTCATCATCAATTATGTGAAAGTCTCACATGTTGTTTTGCCTTTCTGCTCTTTCATTTGAACAGTCTTAGAAGCTCATTAGGCACATGATAAGATGTGGAATGGTTTTATCTGCTGGTGACAGTAATACTGGAGGATCCCCTGAAAAGCAGCAGTGGTTAATTAGTGGCACAGCCCATGAAATCATATCAATGTCAGGGCTTGTGTGAAGACTGCTTGAAAAGAAACTGGCTGCCATTAATGAGAGGCGGTTTCTGATCTGGATTTTCTTGTGTTCTAAAACCAAAAGTCATTTGTGGAAGATAAAGAATCATTTTGTGGATTTTAACAAATGGCACACAGTTATTTACTGTACATGAGCGGTTTGAAACGCAAAACCTGAAGTAAACTGTGGAGACATTTTTAGTAGTTAGACGCTTGTGCTTGACTCGCTTAGTTCTTTCGAAAACAGTGCTTCATTCTGAAGCTAACCAAGTGCACAATAATCTCTTCTCACAATGATTTTGTTCAATTAGACATTCTTTTAGCAATGGCAAGGTCCAGCTCATTCTGAGCTTTTCTTCCTCAAAAGAACCCCATGCAATACTTGATTGCTGACTCGTTTATCGTCCACAGATCTCTAGGGAGTTCAGTATATCTTAGAACTTGTGAGACCAAAGATATTTCACTGCAGTGTTATTATTAATTTTAGTTAATCCTCTTAATAATTCTCAGTGTGTAATTATAGAACGAGGAATCTGTGAACAAATATAGCTGTGAAACCACTTTTTATCCAACAGTCTGTCAATTACCTGTATTGGAGAGGCTAGTCAGGTGACCCGATTAACACGAGGGGCTAGCGTTAGATCTATTTTTTGTGAACATGCTAACTTGTCCAATTCAGAAACCAACTTATTGCAAAACCACAGGATGCTTTGACAGGTAAATTGAGACTAATCCATCTATGAGAGGGTTACATTTGATTGTTTGTAAAAGTCGAGCTAGCTTGCCTAGCCTATAACCTAGCACACACTGCCACCAAGTGGACACCCCTACAGCAAAATAATTTGACAAAAAGGTAAACCAAAAAGTAGTTTAATAATTTATTTACATATATGATTTGTGCACACAGTTATACACTTTATGCTACAAGTTATACAATTATCTCCATTATTAATAAGTAACTTTCAATATAAGACATTTCAAGCGAGACCAGAAAGACACAAGTGTCCCATCAGTCCATTCTTGTTTTACGATCACATTTATTTCTGCTACTTTTTGCGCTTCTTATAATGTTACTAATCCCATAAACAGTTTAACCCACCATTTGTCACTTTACTATTGATATAAATGTTGTAAATCACCAGAGACACTGTTGCAGTGTTGCAATATTGTCAACAAAACATATTGAGTACCACAGAGCAAAACTTCTCACTTGGTGAATTAAAAATAAATGTAACTAGATCAGTTTTGTTTCAAATATGTGAAGCTGCAGATCTCGTAAAACAGGCTACTTGCCAAACAGGCTTGTTTCCAGATTATATACAGGCACCAAATTCAGATGAGAGCTACACTCTTTATAGGCATATGTGTAAAAAAAAAAAAAGCCAGGTATGTCTATTTCTCAAAATCAGCACCTCCAGTGCCACACCCTTTAAAACCATATTAAAAGCCAATTGAATTTTTGTTGAAACCAAATGGCAGAAACACAGCTTCCATTATCTTTTCACTGAACATTAATACAGATAATACACAAAAAGTTTCTCTATTAGTCTATTTGGATCAGCTCCTCTTACTTTGTTATAGGCGATAACCAATATTATGTGGTATTTGACAAGGGCACCCTTAAACGTCAGTTTATACAACAACCCCTCACAAAGAGACATTTGAGTTTCAATCTAATGTGTAATACTCATGTTTATCAAAGCTTCTGGGTCTTATAAACATTCATAATGTGAGTACATTATAATATTCTATGAATTTTACTAGTTGATGGTTGAAGTGTTCTACTCCTGCACCAGTCACGTGGTACAAAAGAAAACGATATATTCTTATGAATTATAAACTTTTAGCTGAAATACTTTTGCGATCATGGAATAAACAAAACACACAGGAGTTCAATTTCTTGATAATCAGCAATCAGTGAAATATAGCAAATCTTTTGAGGACAAGGGTGTGTTGCACACTTTATGTTTGGTTCCTGGTATGTCCTGGACTGGTGCAGTTGGGAGCAGTTTAAGAGAAAATGTAAATGCAGCACCGTGGTGTGAATGTACCAGGCGAACATTCATTCATTCATTTTCCAATTCACTTATTCACAAGTGTGAAGACACCTTTAGATGCTGTGGCAGTTTTTGAAACCTGTGGTCCTTCAGAAATCAATGGTCCCTGACTAGGCACTTGCTTTATTTTACCAGCGACGTAAATTCAAGCTCAACCTGACTTCTGCGCATGATCAGGTTTCATTATTTCTTCAGAAATATTTTTGCCTATTTTCCTTTAACTAAAGAGACAAAATAATCTCAGAGGCCATTAAAACAATACTAACATTGTTATGTTATTACAAATTTTAGTTTTAATCTTTGATGTGTACCCCTATTTAACATGGGTGATTATGGCTAGCGCTCCTATACAGCATAGACACTCCTATATTACAAAATGACACTTCCATATATCTACCCATGGAGATCACTTAAAGAAACATGAAATATACATTCTTTTCTCTAAAGGCACTTAGTTAAACTGTAAATCCTGCTATATATATACACACACACACATTTTTTAAGCTTTTAGTGGCATTAAGTAGGCTTCTGCTTCAATAAATCTTTGGATGCAGCCATGGCATCTACCTCAGCCCATATCCATTCAAGCTTCCATTCTCGGATGGAGTAATGCTGACTGAATCTAGAAGAGGACGAAGGGCTTGTCCAAAAGGTCTAAGAAGAAAACATTCAGTCTATTTAATAATCAAACTGATATAACGAGTGTTGATTGTACTTTTCATTGTGAGGTTTACAGGAAAGACTTACGTGGCGAGCACCTCAGATGGAAGGTCAGTGATGTATGAGGGAATTTTTTTCCCTGTTAAAAACTGTGCAGCCTCAGAACTGAAGGTGTTACAATTGTGTTCAAACAGGTGGTATTTTTCAGGTCTGCAGAAAAAAGGAAATGTAAAAGGCTGCAATTATTTGACTCTTCAATAATTCTTAATTCTCTCATTCTCATAATCAAATATATTTCAGATTCAATAAAAAAAAACATAAATGAACCTATAAGTAGACTCTCTAAGTGAAGACAAATATTCCTGAAAAAGATCCTGAGGAACTTCAGTGTTACCAAGGTTCACTGTGGAATCAGGCATTCCCAAAATAGTACAACCCTGGAAGATGAAATAAACAGTCAGCATAACAATATTCATTTTTAAAATGCTCAACAAACAACATCAGAACTCCAATGCATTAAACACTGTTCTCATCTTACAGGGCGACAGCTTGTAATGCCTCCTCCTCCAAAGAAAAACTCTTCCTCGTACGCCACAATAGAAGTGTGCCTGTATTAAATTATGAAACACATGTGAATTGTTATGCTCTCTTTAAGATGTGTAGTTGGGTGTTGTGGTCTTGTATCAGACAAGATAACAAAGTCATACAACTCTACTCTACATTTACGATCAATTATATGGTTCCAATCCTGTTAAGAGGATCTTTACCTTTCTGGTCAAAAAAGAAGCTGTTGCTTGTTATGTAAATGTGGCCAAATGTCACCATAACCATTTTTAAAATGAAAGGGTAAAGGGATCAAACACTAGTTTCTGTAATTTTTCATTCTATTCATTTAGCTCCACCAATAGGGATCCTTCTATTCTTAAATATAAAATATTGTTTTCCAGAAAACGGCAATATTATTAGCCATTTTCAATACTGTCTCCACAATGTTTCAGTTGGATGTTTCTGCTATGCTAACAGCTTTGAATATTCAAGGTGTCTACTTTTTTCAAGCAGG
Organism: Danionella cerebrum; assembly: GCA_007224835.1. Classification (NCBI taxonomy): domain Eukaryota; kingdom Metazoa; phylum Chordata; class Actinopteri; order Cypriniformes; family Danionidae; genus Danionella; species Danionella cerebrum. Next base: position 110,255 of record SRMA01026683.1, read on the forward strand.
AAACTAATCTTCAAACACATTCTTATTCTTTTACATTTTATGCATTTCACAAGCCTGGAGGGTGCCATGTGGGACAGTCAGCTGGCAGTGCACATACCGTAATTACCGGTACTCAATAGCTGTGCAATAAAACCCATTGCTGCTAGCTTAGGGGGGGGGGGGGTCAAGGCTGAATTGGGCTTTAGTTAAAAAATTTAACTTAAGTTTTTTTTTTTATATTCTTACTATAAATATACTATTTATAGATAGAAAGCAAACAGGAAAAATTTTTAATTTGCCGATTCTTTCCAGAACTGACACCAACAAAAGGAATTTAGAGACAAAACTATTGAGTCTTTTTTTGTAACAATTGTACTACAAAATTAGTTTACTTTGACTTTTGGCAGTTTTAAAAATACAGTGACAAACTCACCATATTCCCTCGACTGTCTTTCCTGTCAGTTTAGATATAAAAATTATAATTTTAGTTAATAGCTTAGTTAACATCACGAGAAAGTACTAGAAGAGATAGGTTTAGGAACTCACCGAGCATCATGGGACTGAGTTGACGGGCCAGTCCTTTAGACAGGTCATAAACATAAAGCTTGACGTTGTATGAGCTTCCATCAGCCATCACTGGGGTTTCACACAGAAATGCGTTTTTAAACTGGAACTTAGTTTCTATTTCTCGAACTAGTTTGAGCCGAACAAACACACTTAACTTCGTTGTTACCTTACGTTACCACCTGATAATCGAAGTTCAACAAAAAGAATAAATGCGATACTAGTTTCTCTACCAGCGTCTGTCAGTCTCACCGTGACTCAAGATATTTTGACACCGGTTATGACAAATGTGCGTGTTCGTTGAGAATTTGACCAATGGGAATTCAGCTACAAATCAACCAGGGCAAACTTAACAAATCCTTTGTGTCAGAAATTATTCGCCATTTGGCTTAATCTATTATTATAAAATACTAATTCCATTAAATTATTTGCAAAAATTAAAATCATAATAATATAAAATAAAATCCTGAACGTTTGTTTACTTCCTGCTACTTAGACTGACCAATCACATATCTTATTTCACGTCATTGGCTAATCTCTTTCAGTAACCGTCTTTGATAGGCGCGTTGAGCTGTCAATCAAATTGTGGCGCCCATCGTAGATAAAAGCGGCATGCGCGGTTCCAATCCATACTGTACAAGGAAATCAAGTTGTTTGCTTAACGTTTAGGAAAATTTCACTTTTTTTGTTCACGTGCTATATTTGGAAACATTCCTAACACGTGTAACAATCATAATGGCAGAGTGGAACGCATACTATCAAAATGAAGACGACGAGGCTGAGCAGGACGAAGAAGAATTTGCAGGTCCATAAACCTAAGTTATTAACTAACGTTAACAGAACTGCAACTGTCCCAAATCAATGCCCGAATACATGCTTCACTGTAATTATGCATATTTCAATTATTAGGAGACTATAAAGTCAGTGGCCGTGACAGCCTGGTGTTTTTGGTTGATGCCTCCAAAGAGATGTTCGTCAAAGGGGAAGACGGAGAGCCATCAAATTTTGACATGACGATGCAGGTCTGTGAGAATTGAAGTCTTACTGCATATTGTACTTGCTGCGAGAGTCTGATTCACATTATACACCTTTGTGATTAGTGTGTTCGCAGTGTGTACACCAGTAAAATCATCAGCAGTGACAAAGATCTGGTGGCATTGGTGTTCTATGGGACTAAGCAGAGCAAGAACCCCAGAGACTCCTTTAAACATGTTTACGTTTACCATGACCTTGATTCCCCTGGTGGGTATCCTGTCTTCCGTTTTTATACTTTTCACTTCATAAGAAAGCTAACTCAGGCTGTTTTCTTTAATAGGAGCTCATCGTGTTCAAGATATTGATAAGCTAAAGGGTGAAAGTGGTGCTCAATTTGCTGACAAGACCTTGGGCAGTGGGGAGACTTCCCTTGGAGAGGCTTTGTGGTGCTGCTCCAATCTTTATAGTGACATCAAGCTACGACTGTCACACAAGCGCCTCATGATCTTCACATGCAGGGATGACCCTCATGGAGGGGATGGTGCAAAAGACAGACAGGCTCGTACAAAGGCTGGTGATCTGAAAGAAACTGGTAGGTGGCACAGCAAGGGAATTTAACATGGTGCATTATGGATGACTAACTGTGTTCTGCTTGTTCTTCAGGTGTGGTCATAGATTTGATGCACCTCACTAAACCGGGAGGCTTTGATGTTTCCCTGTTTTTTTGTGATATTGTAAGTGCTCCTGATGATGAAAGCGAGCTTGGCGTCCAAACTGAGCCGTGCAAGAAACTAGAAGATTTGCAGAAGAGAGTAAGAGCTAAAGAATTAAAGAAAAGAGCACAATGCAGGTAAACACAGAATGTCTCTCTGAAGAGCAAATGGGTGGAGCAATGAAGTTGGGAAGAGATGTCCAGTGGAAAGGGGCAGGGTGCAGCAATGATATCTACCTGTTTTTTTTTTTAACTATGTAAATAAAGCCTGATTCTTTCTGTTGTGTTGAGGTGAAACTGATCCCTAAGTTGTAACCTGAAGCACACGTCCCAAAAATTATAACTACATGTTGTGTCAGGGCAAACTGATTAAATGTGTTAGTCCTAATTCAAAATATTGTAAACAATCAAAACATAGACTAGGGGAATAATTAGGAGAAATCCTCTTTTGAGGGAAGACCTAGGACAAACTGAAGGAACCAAACCCTCTGTGTTCCTATGGTTGAGCTTGAAGGATCTGGGATGAGAAAAGTCTGGTCATCCCTGCTTGCTCCCCATGAATCTAGACCCAGGATTTGAATCAAAGCAATGCCCTCTATATCGTAGTAAAATTTGATTGAACCTTTTCTATGGTGATGTATACAGGTGGCATGAGGTTTATTTTTTTACGTTCAAGGCTGTCGCTGTCTCTTGGAGAAGGCGTGGATCTAGCAGTAGGTGTGTATGTGCTAGCCAGGACTGCAACCAAAGCTCCTGCGGTCAAACTCTACAGAGAGACAAATGAGCCAGTGCGCACAAAAACCCGCCTCTTCCACACTCAAACCGGAGGCATACTTTTGCCCAATGATACAAAGAGGGCACAGGTAAAATATTGGGCGTCCTTTCCTGCTGTTATCATTACTATAACAAAACTGTGTGTCTACAAGTACTTTGTTTTCTTGTCATTTTCTTTTGTCGTTGTTTTTTTAAAGGTCTATGGACAGAAGCAGATTGTGATGGAAAAGGATGAGGTTGATGGGATTAGGAAGTTTGGTGATCCAGGGCTGGAGCTGATTGGCTTTAAGCCCATGGATCGTCTCAAGCTGCATCACCATATACGACCTGCACTCTTCATATACCCTGAGGAGGAGCAGATATCAGGTAGGTGTTGGTTTATTCGTGTCTCGAGCATAAACGCTCCCATTTCCTGAAGCTCATCTTCGATCGGTTTTCTTTCCATTGTTATAGGAAGCTCCTGTATATTCACAGCTCTGCTTCTGAAATGCTGTGAAAAAAATGTGTTTGCGTTGTGCAAATACATTCCTCGTCGGAACACTCCTCCACGGTTTGTGGCACTAGTGCCTCAGAGAGAGGAATTGGATAATGGTCAGACCCAGGCAGCACCTCCAGGTAACTGCAGTACAGATAAACCGTATATATGGTCATGAATAGATTTACATCAGATACTTCCTTATCCTCTCGTCCTCTGATGGATCATAGTTGGAGAACACTAGAAAAGTACTAAATATTTAAAAGTTCTTGAGCCAGATAGTCTGAAATGTTAGAAATAACCATGTGAGCAATACATTGGCCAAATGTTTACTGAATCATCAATACACACTTTTTGGAGGCGCTTCCTACTTATGGTTGTAACACATTTATACAACAAATTGTGAAAAAAGTTGTAAATTAAAAACTCCAACACAACAGTCCCAATCATTAGGGAACAGTTCAAACATTTGCAAAAGTACTATGCCCTTGATTTCCAGTGGCTGGTATAGTAAGGTATAGTAAGCTTTTAGCCAAGTTTTAAAAGGTTTTTTTTTTTTAAGATGCCTGTCTGAGGTTTACAGGGATTTGCATTCCACAACCTTGAAACCACTACTATCTTCTCCTGTTTTGTTTAAGTCTAAACATTAAGTTCAGATAAGGTTTTAAAAAGTACCCCCAAAAAATGTGATTTCTCTATCTATTGGGGCAGAACAACTGTGTTCATGTGAGCGTCTGCTGGTCGGTAGCTATGGTAACAGGTGAAATTTAAAGTGTCAATGGGTGTCAACACAGATTCCTTTCACTTTCCATGTTGAAAAAATTTAAAGATCACCTTATTGATGTTTAGTGTCCATGTCTTCCGGTCAACTCTGTTATTGTAGTTTTTCCAGGAGTTTTTTTTCTAAATCTTTTTGTATATGGCATCTAGGTTAATTTATTGTAAATTTAACTATATTGTAATAGAGATAGAGACAGGGTAAAATTTAATTTTAAATGAAAAGAAAAAATTTCATTTCACAGTCTGTGTCTTTCTCTCTTACTTTGTCAAGAAGCTGTTTCACTGCGCTCGGATTGTGTTTGAATAAATAAATTTGGCACAAATAAGGAGCTTTTTCAAAATATACAAATATCGGTAAAACAAGCTGTGTTATGTGGAGTAGATAAATAACAGTGTTTGTTTTAGTAAAATAATTCGATATTTCCACATTTTGCGGGAGTCCTGCGAATATTTGGATTCTCTTGCATCCCACATTTGAGAAATGTACCGCCAGAACCTGCGTTCACTCATATAATATTATAAATACAGAGATAGAGATCTATATCTATATAGCTGTACTGGTTAGACACCAACAATGAAGTTTTATGGTGGTGAATGGGTAACTGTACGTAACCATCAGCTCGTCAAGTTGCGCGTGACAGTCGTTCTACTGAGCCGAAATTATTCTTATACTTCCTCAAAATGCAATAACTTTATGGCCCTATAAATCCAAGGCATCAATATAATTTTTTAATTAAATGGTTAAAAATACAATTACGAACAACATTGATATTGAATCAAGTGGCTGGTTTTAGAATTGTTTGGGTAAACAGTGTCAAAACCCAAACACAGATATTGGAATATTGGAGTTATCTACCGCCTGCTCAAGTGAGTCCGCGTCCAGCAGTCTCTCCTCTCACCTCCCTTGGGATGTCTTAAAACGATTCAAAACTTTTGCAGCGGATGACCGATGTCATTTTTCCACATCCTCAGCATCTCATCTTCTTTGCGCTGTGCTTGGTCTAGTGGGCATAGGGTGTTTTGAGAAAAAAACTTGAGTGGCGTTTATCTTCGGTTCGGAAAAGTACAGACAAACCAGGGGCCTGTACCCTGAAACTGGATTAACTGCATAGCCAGTTAAATTTAGAATTATTTTGCACCAATTCTAGATTTTTTTGGGTACCATGAAAGGATCTAGGATTTAATCAATCTTTGTCACCCTGATTACTTATGCCACATGGCTAACCTGCTCCGGAGCAGGTTTTGTTCTGGATTAGAGATTGCAGGCTTACATTCGTCCAATCAGTGGTTACAAAAGTAATGTGACATAACACACCAACATTGGTAACTTTGACTTCACGTTTCCTTCATTTTAATCTTGTGGCTATTTCTGTTCAATTTGGTAGTCGAGCACTTTGTATTGAAAGAGTTTTTAGGGACAGACAAAATTCCTTTGCCTTTCCCAACCCGTATTTGCAATAAATGATCTCACTCTCTCCATGTTCATCGTGACTGGTTATTTGGTACGTATGTCAGTCTTTTATGTGCATGCGCTGTAAACTAATCGTAGCTTAAGGATCAAAGCCTGACTTGACAAAAAAAGTTGATGAGCTGCTTTATGGTACCACCTGAGCCAGATTCAAGAGGTTTGGTTTTGTCAAGTTGAAACCAGTCCAGTAAAACTGAGTTTGTAAGCCACATCCATGGTACAGGCCTCTGGACTGCATTACTGCATTACATGGCAAGTATTGTGTTTAATAATTTTTTTTATATAAATGTGAACACAATATACTTCGTATTTGGTGTTTTGGAACCAAACTCCTCAAATGAAGGCTACATTGTATAAATATTTTGAGTAAAGTTTGTTTTACTGTGTGCAGAAATCGAAATACCTGATCTGCTTTATTTCAGGTTTCCATGCGATATTTCTTCCTTTTGCTGATGATATACGCACTGTAGATCCTCACGTAGGTCCCACAGCATCTGATGAGCAGGTAGACAAGATGAAGCAGATTGTGCACAAGCTGCGCTTTAAATACAGGTCTATTGTTTTCTCACTATACAGTGTTCACTTGTAGAAGTTTGGTGCATTCGTTCTGTAAAGTGCACATGTTTGCAGGAGCGATTCATTTGAAAACCCAGTTCTGCAGAAGCACTACAACAATCTGGAGGCTTTAGCTCTGGACATGCTTTCACCTGAACCCACTGAGGATCTGACAAGTATTTGTTGTGTTATAGATTTTTTTAGTGGATTATTTTAAAATTGTTATTTTTGATTATTGCCTCATATTCTTGTTGGTTCCCAACAGTGCCCAAGGTAAAAATGATGGATGATCGTTTAGGCCCGCTGATGCAGGAGTTCAAAGACTTGGTTTATCCTCCTGATTATAATCCAGAAGGGAAGCCTGCAGCTAAACGCAAAACTGGTGAGATTGCAGAATGTCTTGTATTCATTGAATTTACAGTTTGTGATAAACCCCATTATTTCATACATTTATGTGAGTATCTCAAGATCAATTGTTTTCTATGTCTTGGTTTCATGGGATCAATAAATGATTACTTTTTAAATAAAGACATTAAAATGGCCAAATATAACACTGTGGCATCTAATGCGAGTCAAAAGCAAAGTTTAGTCACAACAGAATCTTGTACTCATCCAGTATTTATTTCCTTCTGCATTTCAATACTTTTAATGTACTGCTCTGAAATATTTGCAAATACAGTGGAAATATATTTTGAGTAGTTATAGGTGTCAAAATTATTTCCTGCCAAATCAACCTAATAAGTGTACTGGTCTTGTTTTAAAATGACAATGCTTGGTTTGAACTAAACCTGATCTTTTTATGACCTTTCTCATCTATTTTATGAAGCAGAGACAGGAGGTGCTACGGTTAAAAAGCCAAAAGTCGAGATCTCTGAGGAAGAATTGAAGAACCATGTGGCAAAGGGAACCTTGGGTAAACTGACAGTGCCAGTCCTAAAAGATGCATGCAAGCAGTTTGGTATACATACAACAGGAACCAAGAAACAAGAGCTAATAGATGCTCTGATAATGCAGCTCTCCAAATGAGTCTCTCAAAATGCTTTTAAAGCAATGTCTATGAATGGAGTAGAAATCCTTGGGGATTACACAATTAATGCAAAACAACTTAATGAACTATTTGAATGACAATTCAAAAAAATCATTTTTGTTATTTTTAGAGATCTCGCAGATACTGTTATTTTGTTGAGCATACTACTAAATATTTCATACGCTTAATAAATCTTATAAAAAGCATTCACTGTGTACTTATTTACCTTTAACTACAGTACTTTCTTTTCCCTCTTTCCTATAAAAAGCCATTGTTTACAAGACTAACAGTGAGGCCAGGAATGAGCGCCTGAGGTTCTGGCACTCTATAGATGCGTTGTAATTTACATCACATGATCTTGATGACAAGTAGCTTGTTGCTGTCTAGGATTTTATTCATTTACGTTTTTTATTACATTTCTGTTTATTAAGTAAGTTCCTGACTGCTTGAAATATATTAATAATAATAAGTGAATTTGAAACACTTCCATCCTTTTTATTTACCTTCCAAAATCATTAAAAAATCACTACAGTTCCACAGAAATTAAGCTTTGTTTTTAAAATTGACTTTCCGAAAGTCTTTTTTTTTTTAGTAGACAGGATAAGGCATGTTTTCAAATATTTTATTAGAGGATACTCATATTGAAATTATAAAAATATTACTTTTATAAAAATAACCAATGATCAGAATGAAGGCACCTGGAATTTGCCCATTCAAGGCCAGTTAGTGGGCCTCTTGAGTAGGATTTGCATATTCTTGCTTACATGTATTTTATCTGGGAATTCTGGTTTCCTTCCAGCTCAAAAACAATGCTTAATTTAGTGAAGAACCTATGTTCCGCCCTGATGTGAATGCGATGTGACCTGTCTAGGCCATACCCCAAGTTTTTCGCAAACTGAGCATGTGAAAGGCACCAGCAGACCCCAGTGAACCTATGGGAATAAGCTTCTGACTTAGAGACACCAGCAATAACCAGCTCACCCTCTGTGTTTCCAATTTCTATTATTATTATTATTATTATGCATTTTTCAAAACACATTCTAATGCTGATGTGCATACACATATAAACAATGTTGTGCAGGTATGGGAATGAGATTTGCCAAGTAAATGATCAAAATTATCTCTATATTAAAATGATCTTTGTATGTGCATTACTGTGAGTATGTTTCAGGAATACAGAACACTTTCAATTACATCAATAAACTTGCGTAAAGTCAGGGATTCCTCACCTATTGATCCACCAATTATTCCAAACAGGTGCTAATTATTGTTCAGTGTCATGAATTGAAATCCAGCAACAACTGTGTAGGAGGCTTAAAACTGCACCAACAAGGTTTCTCCCAAAGAGAGTGCTGTTCAAGGTCTTGTGAAGAAGCACAAATAATCTGGGAGTGCTGAGGATCATAGACAGAGTGTCTGGCAAATAGACAAATGTCCCTTATCAGTTGAGACACCAAGCCAATTACCCAGCCTTCAGTTCAGAACTGGCAGAAACTAGTGGGACCCAGGTTGACCCATCTATCTATCCAAAAAATGGTCTCTGTGGAAGAGTTGCTGCCAAAAAGCCATAACTCAAGTATGCATGAACAATATGGGGACTGGGGTTGAGAGTGCAGTAACTGAATATTGACAAGTCAAAATACTTGGCTGTAGCTGGAGGCGGAATGTTCATCAAAGAGCTGGAGATGGGTATAATAATAAAATCAGCAGGCAACAGTGAAGCATGACTGAGGTTCTTTAAACATTTGGGACCATTTATGCAAATCAAGGTGGAGATTTGGTCAGGATAAAGTTTTCTCAATGCTGAGAAATAAAAGGAGATTCTTATCCATCACACAAAACCATCAGTGAATATGAATGCAGCCAAAGAAATAAGTACTGTCAAAAAAGAACAAGAATACTAGAATAGTACGGAGGGAGCCCTGATTTCAACAACGTTAAGTGCGTTCAGAATTTCATGAAGAGATAACACTATATCCATAAAGATCCCTGGTTAGTTCTCCAATGTGTTTAGAAAGTAAATGAGTTTCTTCAAAAACTACAATTGTACTTATGAATTCATTATTGCTGTTTTGAAGGCAAAGGGTGGTCACATCCAGAATTCATTTGATTTAATTCTGTTCATTTGCTGTTTTTTGTTTCGTTTACGAAAATGATTTTTGCTTTCTGCATTAAACAATTGTCAAGAACTTTACTGTACATATTAATGTATTAATATTTAAAACCTAACTCTCGCCTGCATGATTACAGAATAGCCTCAATGAACCGAAACCACGTAAACAAGCTGAAGGGAGACATAATCCAAAAATATGCTACATCGTTTTTATTTTATTTTTTATTTTTTGCAAACGTTTCCTCTCGCGATGCAGACGTATTTTGAAAAAACTCATGGGACGCAACCTGCACGTGACGTAAACCAACGGAAAACGTTTTTGCGCATGCTCACGCAAAACCAGAGATCTGCAAGGAAAAAGTACAAGAGACAAAGGAATAAACAACTGGAGTGGACGTGAAAACACTAGTCTGAGAAATCCAAAGCAGCAAATACTAAACATATCGTACATTGAGAGGTATGTCCTTGGAAGAGATACGTTTAAGATGTTGTGCGCTGTATTTTATCCGTTGCTATCAAGAGTAGCAAGGCAGCCAGAGTGTCAGTTTGGCTTGATGAACGCAAGAGTGGACAAACGTTACTTGTCTTAAGACAAATTGTTAATATATTAAAGTATGTGTAAACGTCGTTTCGGTCTGTTAATGTGTGACATACACCCATTCAGTCATCTGTCGTGAAGTTGTGTATTGGCTATAGCCATTTCCAACTGCACCCCAGGTGTTGGAGTTCTTGTTTACATTTGTCACTAGGGTAAACGTTGATTTAAAATAAAGGATGAAGTAACCTCATGATACAAACGGTTATGTGTTTCCAATGCAGTTCCCAACGTGGTCTACTATGCCAGTTTTCAGAGTCCCTCAATGCTGACCTATTTAGTCCAGCAGCAAGCCCATACCTGCCAAAATGGAAAGAACTTCTCTGCCCTAGTGGTCACTGCGGTGCTCTGAAAGTCTTCATGCAACATCATCAACACAAAAGGAAGTTGAGACTGAGTCTGCAACTGGGAGGATATCCATTTATTAGTTAAATTCTCTTTAATTTAGGTGTACTGGCTTAGCTGTCAGTCAAACAGGAAGCTCCCCTTCACTTGCCTCGCCTCCCGGGCAGCTGCAGGGCTGCTTTGGAGATGATAGTGGTGACATAGCAGCTGGAATGGGGAGCACTCCACCCTCTGGTAAGGGAAGGGGAGTTGGAGGGTTTCAGGAGTTGGGTTGTATGCCATGGAAGGTTACCAAGCAGAAAAGAGAAGCTCTTGGTGGACCTGGGTCTGAGACAGAGGATAGGCCATTTTCTGGGACGCCTCCAACCTCTTCACAATCTCCAGTTATTTATCATGAAAAGCAGCATCGGGAGTTGTGTGCTCTGCATGCCCTAAACAATGTCTTCCAGGATGGAGCAGCATTCAGTCGGGATACTCTTCAGGACATCTACCAGAGGTCAGCGGGGAGTTGGTAAAATGTATGTGTGGTTTCACTGGTTTCATTGACTTCTGTTTCCTTTTTATTCACAAGACTCTCTCCAAGCACTTTGGTTACACCCCACAAGAAAAACATGCTGGGAAATGGCAACTACGATGTGAACGTCATCATGGCTGCATTGCAGACTCGTGGATTTGAGGCTGTTTGGTGGGATAAGAGAAGGTACTTCCTTAAAAATTTAGATGTCTTTCGTAGTAGCATCGAAAGTCCTGACAGTTGTTTTAGGCAAGACTTTAACCGATTAGCCTGGGATAACAGTAATGCTTTGTGATTATTTTGTTGATTCTTTGTGAGTTTGCAAAAAAAAAAAAACAGCACATTCTTCTCTTTTGTTGACGAGTGTGTAGTTTTGTTCAGTTAGCTGAAACATGTGATGTTTGACATGATGAGACCCAGTTACTATTCTATTAGTTTTAAGTGACAATAATAAAAAAATTAAACTTCAAACTGCAAATAGTTCTTTGCTTTCTTAATCACAAAAAACTAGCTTACTCTTCCTTTAAGGCACTGGAGATATTATAACAAGCTTAGTTTTATTCTCCTGACAATAGATTATTAAGATCTAAAGTCAAAAAGAACTGAAACTGAACAAACAACACTGAAAGATGCAATAAGTAACTTTTGGTCACTAGCATTATGTAAAAAAAACAAACAACAAAACCTGATCTAATCTTGGACATGATTTGTAGTAGAATAAAGATTTAGCTCGATTACAATTATTTTATTATAATTAGTCATTTTGCTCTCATAGTTCTCAACTGAACAGTAAAAATGCTCACATATTACAAGTGAGAGATTGTACATTATTCGACTATTAAAATAATTGAAGGAAACACATATCCACTATCTACGACTATTCATTGAGCATCAAATAATAAACTGAAATCAAAGCTCTGCGTATTGGAGGAATCCTTATGGAATGGAACAGAGGGGGGTCACGTGACTCCACGTGTGGTAGTGTTTGTAGGGAATATAATCTACCTGGAAAAAATATAGCTTCTGAATCGCGAACTTTTAAAATAAATCGCTTAGCCTTAATTTGGAGCAGAAAAATATGTAGTACGTAAAAAAAATATGTGTTCGTTACAAATGTATAATAATTTGAACACATCTGTCACTTGATGCTGATTCACAGAGTGGGTACTATGTTGTATTATACCCACTCTGTGAATCACCATTTCCCACAGTTTTGGTTTGGTAGACCACACTTTATTTTTGCTTTGCATCTCTTCAGAGTACTTTAATTTGTGGAAACATAATTGTGAATGATTGTTAGAAGTAAATGATAAGTTACAAGTTGATAAGTAAAATTTGTCAATGGCTAAATTATCATAACAAGCATAATCAGCTCCAGCACCTATTATTTTTACATCAGGCCTGTTTGCTAACCCACGATGGGAAGCATCTGAAATGTAAAGCTTTTCATTAATCTCCCAAAACTTGCATAAGAAAAAGAGTCATCTGGAAAATGTGAAAATGTTTTCTAGATTCTGTTCCAAAAAGCTGTTTCTTAAAACAAAATTGCGTGTAAAAGAAATGGAAAACTAGCAACTAAATGTGTCTGACAAAAACATTGTTTAATTCTGATTAACCACCTTGGAACTTGGCTGTCTGTAAAGAATTGAGTCTATGTAAAAAATGAAAACTATCTTTTGGAGACAATCAAGAGACGCGTTAACTTGCCATGCACTGGTTCTTTATCAACTACTGCCATCACAAACATCACAAAGTTCACAAAGTTTTGGACGAGTGAGACTCAATATTTGTAATATTTAAAAGTAAAAATCACATTGATGGCTAATTTAAAAGCACTTCTAAAACGTTTATTATATGGATGCTTCCTGACCTTTACACACAGTCATGAGGATCTAAGTTCCTCTGTGAGACAACATTTCCTGTACTCAGTGTCCCATGACTCGATTGCACAAACAGAACAGAACCAAAATGAAATCTGTGAATAACTTGTAATTTCTCACATTGATTTGGTCCCTCTTTAAATGAATTAATTCATTGATTAATCTTTTCTTTCAATGGACTCTGAAAATCAACTGATTTCTGCATATTTGTGTTATCCTATTTTTCTTTTCTGAGAGCTCAAAATGCTCATTCCTCCATCTATCAGATGGATTGCTGCCCGTCTATCTCAGAACCCAATGTAAGGAGTTCAACAGTAATGCTAGTTTGTTAATAGTGACTGTGACGTTTTAGCTATATAATAAAATAATTAAAATTCTGAGTCATAGATATACTAATTATTTCACTGAAGGGGCATGGCATAAGCATGGGCACAGGAGGGAAGTTGAGAGTTTTGAGAGGTTGTTCAAAGAAGCTGTTTTTGATGTACAGTGGTACCCCGAGATGCGAATGCTTTGAGTTAAGAAATGTTCAAGATACGAAATGTCTCGCTGAATATTTTTTGCTTCGAGATACAAAGAAAAATTTGAGGTACGAACAACTACAAGCTGTTCTGCTCTGTAATCCACTTGTTTGTGTGATGGTGCGCTGCGCTTCCGGGTCCAGGCGCTCCTTTCTCCCATTGCAGAAAGTGCTGGAAGTGCAAAAAGGGGCTGATACGCTTTAAAACACTTTAAATCAGTTTTAAATCAAGCGAAACATTATGAATAGATTACCAATTTGTAATGTACTATAACAAACGTTAGACTCAAGGTGTCGTAAAAGAAATAACGTTTAAAAAGTAGAAAGTGCTGTTCTGTAGCGCAAGTTAGAAAACTTGCGTCTCTCCGTCTGTCTGCACTCGAAAGCGTGTTGGTGTCAGTAATTCACGAAATATCTCGAGAAAGTTAACTTTCATAAGTAGTGCCGTAATGTTTTCTGCCATTCGTTCCACTTCCTCCGACACATTGCCTCACTCTCAATGTAAGGTTTCACATTTGTGTACATATTACGTATTCTGTGTGTGTTTTATTATCATTTATTACATTAACAATGTGTAGATTTAAGGATTGAAGAAATGTTACTTGATTTTTCTCTGGTTTTCCATTTTTTATCAACTTATTCTGTTGTTTCTGAGAGCCATTGCACGGATTAGGTGTTTTACATGTAAAACTTGCTTTCAGATACATACGCCACCCTGGAACGGATTAATTTCGTATCTCGGGGTACCACTGTATATTACTTTCCTTAACTTATTAAAGGTACAGTATGAGTCTAAAGGGGTCCATTTATTCTAAAATTTGAAAAAAAAATGCTTAATATAGAACCTAGGAACTACAATTTATAAACTACCGTACATTATAACTCTTAAACATACACAAACTCGACCAGTTTGCAAAACATTTTCAGAGATTTCAATTTTACAAAATTCGGTTCATAAGGTCTATATATAAACAGAAAATTTCATTGTGTCATTTTAAATGCAGAGTAGCCTTCTCAGAGCAAATTTAATTACTTCTTAAAAGGCAAGTAAGCATTCACAGCATGTGAACCGTCCACCAAAGTGTGTTCATAGAGCAGTAAAAACAAAAAAAGTTGTTGAAAGGTTCACAACTCCAAAGCTTTCTATTCTTTAAAGTTTTCTATCTTTAGAAAATCTCCAGCTTGAAAGATTATCATTTGTTTTTATAGTACTTCTTGGTCTGTGTCCATGGAAATCTGACAATACGGATGTTTTCTGATTTGCATTGATGAGGACCGTGCTCTCAATCCATCAAGACCTCTTAAAAGGGTCTTAATTTATCCACCAGTAAGCCGGTTTGTGGTGAAAGCTTAGCCACCACATTTTCTAGGTAGCTGCTGCAAGTGTTGTGGACTTGAAATCCACACTTTGTGTAGTCAGAAAAGTTCTGTGTGTATGTAATGGAATTATAAGTTGACTTTTCTTTGTCTCGTGTGCTTGGTAACTCATAGAGACGTTAGCAGCATTGCTCTGCAGAATGTCACAGGTTTCATTTTAAACGTCCCATCCAACCTACGCTGGGGGCCACTGCGACTGCCTCTCAAGCGGCAACACTGGATTGGGGTTAGAGAAGTGGGAGGAGTCTACTATAACCTGGACTCTAAGCTGCGTTGTCCACATGCAATTGGAGACTCGGATGAACTGAGGTTGGTACAAAATCCTAGCGTCCATCGCCAAGCTTTGGTGTGCTTCGGTTTTAGTTGTGCTTCTGATCATGTTACAGGAAGTTCCTGCGGCACCAACTCCGAGGAAAGAACTGTGAACTCCTATTAGTTGTGCCAGAGGAGGTGGAAGTCCACCAGACTTGGAGGTCTGAATGAGGAATGACTTTTTAGCTGTAGTCCTTTTGTTTGATTTTTCGAGGGAATTGTGAGATTCAATCAGCAAACCGAGTTGCAGTCATGGAAGCACACTGTGCAGACCTCTGTTTACGCAAACACACTGCTGGACTCTCGACATGGAGACTGAAGCAGACACAAACACTACACTCTGGATTCTGATGCAGTTCTTTTTTATGTTGATTATTTCTTTTACGTTATATCAGTTTCTGAAAGGATGAGGTTATGGAATTCCTAGTGATGTGCTTTGAGATGAGGAGGGATGTCAAGGATCACTCCTCATCTTTGCTTCTTCTTCTCTCTCTCTCTCTCTGTGGTTTCTTGTGCATCCATGTGGTCACTTGAACTGTGTGCCATCATAAAAAGGTGTGTGTATATCACCGACTGGATCGTTTAAACACCAGTTATGTGCTTATTTAGTGCATGAACTTGAAGATTTAGAGAAGGAGCATTAGTAGACCTGCTTATATAAAAGCATAGATGAGATGTTTGCCGTCAATCACAGATCAGCATGGCATCACTCTACGTGGATGTTTTATGTTCGCTTCCTGTTTCCAAATGGTCACTCGTTGGTCTTTTTCCTTATACGGTTGCTCTCAATAACGCTTTTTCTCAACAAGCTGTAAGACTTGTTGAATCCTAGGCTAGAACAAAGCAGTTGGTAGTGAAAGTCAAATGCCAAAAACTATGTGTAACCGTTTTTATGCATAGAAGATGGGGAAAGAAGTAGAAATTGTGCAAGGTGGTTCATCTTTGACTGATGCTGGATTAACTTGGCCTTAAACCGTTTACAGAGGGAGCAGATTTGATAAAGGGAAGTCTAATAATGCATCTCAGGTTCTCTTCAGCTTGTTTAAGTTTCACTTCACACATCATTGTGTCCAACACTTCAGACTATAGGCACTCAAATCAGATAGTAAAGCTTAAGAGCATTCCACGTCCATTCACAGGGTGCTTTATAATACTGTAGAGATTATTAGAGTCCTTTGCCATGACAATCTATATCCACACAAGCTATTTTTGAGGTATGAAGGGGATGTTTGTGTGCTCATGCCTTTGTTTTCCATTCAAATTTGATGCTAATCGTGGCACTATGTATGATGTAATATGTGCGGTCACATTAAAAAGTCTTTCTATGTTTACGTCGAGGTGTGATGCCTCATCGACTTCACCAGTGCTTTCAAATCTTTTAAAGAACATGGATCCCCTTATGATCAGCATCGTCTCAGAGCTACACATACTAAGATGGAATCTTATGTGTAGAATATATCTTCAAATGGATTTGTCTATGTATTTGTGCATAATTACATTTTCTTATACTTTATTGGGGAATTGGGCTTTATGGATTTTTAAGTTTTTAAAATAAGCTAATTCTCCCGCTCCCCTTGAGATAATAAGTAGTGTTTTGTTTTAGCTGTTCTTCAGAATTTAGATGTTAGATGATGCTGTAAGAGCAAGGGGAAGTAAAGTTGATATTTTGTAAAGTAAAGGCCTCATGGGAGTTGTAGTTTGGGAAGTATCTTCATGCCAATAAATGTCTAAACAGCAGGTAATTACCGTCTCTACTTAAACTTTTCGTCACGTTACGGCTCTTTAGAGACAAAACATGGTAACTGTATATTATATTTAACCAGAACATACTCTTGAGGGGTGGGATACACTATGATTAATGTGAGTCTATCCTGTTTTTTTTTTTGTTCACCCTCAATTAAATAACTAATTTAAATCACAAATATATAGTTATAGTACGGTTTTAGGCAAGTGTGAAAAATGCTGTAAGCAGTAATTCTTCCAGGAAGGTACACAGTTGGGAGGCTGTTTCAAACATCTTGGGGAAACTAATCACAGATCTTCAGTAAATGTAGCTTTCTTGCATCCATCTGTCTCTTCATGTAATCAAAAACACACTTGATGATGTTAAGATAATGGCTTTCGGTGTGATGGTTCTTAATGACTTTGTCTGCATCTCCAACTATATTTGTGGAAACGTGCCCCGAAACATTCTAGGAACCTCCACCATGTTTCTTTCACCGTTGACTTCAGATGCTCATTATTTTGCTGTGAAAACCACAACTGACCAGACTTGAAGATTACACCATCAGAAGATGAGTGTACCAGGGTCACAGTGGTTTCTAGTTCTACTGCTGATGGCACTGCTGGTTTTCAAGGGTAATAAGCTTGATTTGTCTTAACCCCAAGTTTTTTGGCTGATCAATGCATTTATTATCTTCAACGTTTCATTGTGCTTCTTCCAAAGAGACCTTGTTGATGCAGTATAATCACAATGTGTCTTGTTGCTGTGCAAAATATTGCTTTGATGACAAAGTCAAGAGTCTTTTTCAACCTCAACTTGGTAGCAGACTTTAGCTGTTGATATTCCTGATGCTTGTTTGATGGCAAAGTAGTATTGCCAAATATTTTGGGGGATTTTGCTTTTTCTTTGCATTTTGTAAAGAATGTACAGTATTATACTGTATATATTATTATGGTGCTTTATATATGCTCCTAACTAAATTCCAACTGATTTAAAAGCAGTTTAAATAACTCAAGACTATAACCAAGTAACACATTTAATTGCCAGTGCATTTTCCACAGACAAATACCTAATTTATTACTATAACCCTGGGTGTCAAATTAAAATACAGGGGACATGTGAACATTTTTTTAAAATCCCATTCCTCGTTGAAAATGATCTAAACAGAGAAAATCGAATAGTAGAAACCTCAACAACGAGGTGAAGGCTAAACTCAGTGCAGCAGGGGCTCCACTGTGGGGCGCGCTGCAGATGTGTGTCGCAGATTGAAAAAGTCGCTGTTTTGCTTTAGTAAAAGGAAACAGCGACGCTAAAACATTTATTACTGAAGAATAAACGGGAACGAGAGGACCATGTAACGGCAAGAGCTTTGGGCTTGCCTGGTTCTGTTTCTTAAAGCTAGCTGAGGCAGAAAAAAGCAAAGGTTCGCGTTGACAGCTACTTCTTCACGCCTACGAGGCAACTTAAGCCGATGGAACTGTCGGCTATCGGGGAGCAAGTGTTCGCCGTGGAGTCAATCTTAAAGAAAAGAGTGAGGAAGGTAAGGGACCTGCGCTTGAAACTGGGTGGGTTTTATTGACCGTTCAAAGCCCATGATCACACACAAGCACGGTGAGCACACATGCACCTCTCTCACTCCAGCGTGGAAGTGTGTTTGTAGTCGATAACTTCGATGACGCATGTCGCAAAGCACACGTTTGGGATGAGGCTTTGATTCTGTAGGTAGCCATGGAGACTACTAACGGTTGAGTCAAGTTTGGTCATGCTCACGTGATGTTTTATGTTTACATACACGCCTTTAGTACAATACTCAGTTAGTTTCACTTAACATTAAAACGCGGCGCGGTGCTTTTATCGCCAGCTGAATACATCGCATTAGAGCTGTGTCAAGGAAAAGAACGACGGATTTGTCCTTTTAAAATGTTTATTACGCAAACGTTTCATTGCGTCATTCCAACGTAACGTTACAAAACAAAAAAATATTCAACACCCAGAAGATGTTTGTGTTGTGTTGACTATGCAGAGTATTTGTTATAGCAGGTTTGTTGCTCATGTTATCGCTACAAAATATTACTTGGTTTATAACAAACTGTCAAAACTGTAACGTTATTTGAATTTAAAAGGGTACCCCCCCCCCAAAAAAATTTTTTTGTAACACACAGCTGAAAATAATTAAAGTTGTATATAAGGTTAAATGGCTGACATCTGCTGTAACTGTGTATGGACGTGCTAAACTTCTCACTGGCCTTTTCTAAAAGCCAGTTTATTATGACAATCTATGTTTATATTCCTGTCACCTTGTTGATAATGTTATACTTTTATTATTGATTTGTATACCCTTCATGCTGAAAAAAACTCCTCTTCAAGTTATAAATTTGACTCGAAAATAAAGAAACCTACCCTTGTTGATTGTTCTGTTGCTGGAAAAATTGAAATATTGAGTATTTTTAGAAAAGTGAAGCTTATCTGTTTTATATATACGGTATATATTCACTTCACATAAATTAACATTTTACTGGTTTGTTTACATTTGGATCATTATGGATTAAAGATACAAAAAATGATTACAATTACTCCCAAAGGGAGACAAGGTCTCAAAAGGAAATTGTAAAAGAAACCGGTACTCACAGAATCATACACAACTCTTTTTCGAGCATATTGCCATGTTCACTTTCAGTAGTAAGTTTTTTTTCCACACAAAGAGGGCATATTTTTACATTTGTTAAAGTTTGTCTTCACCCATATTTAAGTTAAAAAATGTTCTCTTTGTTTTTAAGGGTCATGTTGAGTATTTATTGAAGTGGAAGGGATGGCCTCCAAAGTAAGTATATTACTTTTTATTGGCAAAAGGCAAAAAAACAAGGGCAGAACATTAATTTAGTATGTGGTTTTGTAATCTCAGTTTTTTTGTCAGCAGGAATGACTATGTATGTGCTTAAGTCTGTTTTTATCTTAAAAATATTAAATTATACAATGTATGAAGGTACAGCACGTGGGAGCCAGAGGAACATATCTTAGACCCTCGACTGGTTTTGGTGTTTGAGGAAAAGTGAGTAATTATTAAAACTTGTAATTAAATCTGTCACAAATCTGAAATTCTAAAATACTGTACGTAATTTGATTTTTATTTAATTTCAGAGAACAGCGAGAAAGATCAGTTGGCTGCCGGAAAAGGGGCAGAAAACCCAAACGACTCCTCGAGCAGGTAATGGCCATTGAAGTATTTTAATGTTTACCATTTTTGACTTTGTGTCTGACAAGGTATCGCTTTTTTAGAGGTCTATTTACTCAATGGATTTGCGCAGCACACACAGAGATACAGAGAAGGGTTCACTTGATCCCCATCTACGCTCCAAAGGGACATGTCTATATCCACAGCAGAGCCCCCACAAGAGAAAGAAAGTCTCACTCCAAGAGACTCCTGAGGAAGAGTGGTGTGGAAGAGAAGAAGATGACTATGATGACGATGATGAGGATGACATTGAATATTATGATGAGGGTGTGATGGAGGAAGAGATGGAAGAGGAGGAAACAATACTTGGAGGAAGTAAACCTGGCAGCAGGACTTTAAACAGTAAGTGTATCGAGACTTCCACCATAACAACCTTTGAAGATTGTTGTACATTTTGCAATCATATGAATTTTTTTTATCAATCAGAAAAAAAGTTTATTCACAGTTAACACATTTTAATGAGACATCAAAACAAAAATTCCTGGTGGGAGCACTATTGTCACACTGCCTTAAAAGAACTTTGCACCACCATAGACCATAGATGAGACTTCGTGTCATTTTGGAAGTTTGGAGAAATTTACCAAATTTGCTCCATGTCTCAGGGCACTTTCAGAAAGGAGGCTGGAGCCCAGACACTGAGGCAGAGTCTATCTGCTTCCCTGATGCCTGGAGTCCGGTCCTGTGTCCAGAGAATATCACCGTGACGGACATCACCATCAACTCCCTGACCGTGACCTTCAGAGAGGCTCTGGCAACTCAAGGATTCTTTCAGAGCTGGGACCTCCAAATCTGATGGAGCACAGAGACTGTGGAAATTATAAGTGGTACATTCTTAATTGTATTGACTAATGTATATTCACACATTTTCAGCTCTCATGATATCATTTAGGACAAATTATTCTAATCGAGGTAGAACCATTACTTATTATAAAGCTCTGCCCCAACAGGGAGATCACAGTTAAGCATCCACTGCTTGAAACCGGAGCTTGGACAGAATTGTTGTTCTGTTGGAGAATGCTGGGTTCTCGGCTAAAACTGTGAACTTAGGGTACTTTTAAATCTATAGAAGAGATCCTGAGAGGCTTGAGGTCGGTTTCATTCTTTTTTTTAAAAACTTTAATATTTTTTTTAGAAGATGGGCAGTTTTGTGCAAAATTAAGATTTGTGGCATGTTTTAATGTTGTTTTCTGCACCAAATTCATATGTAAAGTTGCATGTACATTTGTTTATATTGCTTTTCTGGGAATGCAAAATGCTCAGATCCTCCATAGCTCCGCCTACTAACCAATCAGATTACGGTTTGTGAGAGAGGAAGCACATTTATCCAGAGAAATATACTGATGTTTTTAAAAACACATTTTTGCATAAATCTTATTCTTTAAATATTGGTTGCATATTTGTTTATGAGAAATCATTTTTTTTATGTTTGCATTATTGCATCCTCCAGAATGTCGTTACGTAAAGCAGGTATTTTGAAATATTTTAACAAAGCATCCAAAAACCATGAGCATGTTATGCTTACCATAACCACATATAAGTTTTACAGCATCAGTGAGACTTCAGGCAGTATATGATATTTAAAATGGACAGGTTTTAATGGTTACAGCATATCTGTTCGGCTGAGTTTTGCACTGAGTGAGAAAGAAACAAAGCTAGTCAATGAAAGCTTTTTCTGTAAATATGATATGATTAGTACTTGTTTCTGAAGCCCACACTGTTTGTCTAGAGGGCTCCCAACATTTATTCTAACGGATGTGGAAAACACATAACATGGCCCTTTTAACAGAGGCCCGTGAATGTTTGTGATATTTTCAACACGGTCTCTAGTTCAGATCATTTCTGCCTGTGTGTGTGCAATACAAGGCTGTGTTGGTCCTCCCGTTTTTTTTCTTCCCAACTATAAGCTTTTACCATGTTACACACTGTTCTACAGCCTTTCACTTTAACTTGGCTGTTGTTTATTCGTAGCCTGTAATAACTGAATGAATTTGTCTACATTGAGATGAATGTATAACTAGCCTCCATGAATGTTGTTCAGTAGAGGCTCAAGTGTTCAATATCTGACTCCTTGCATCCTGTATGCAATCAATAGACTCCGTTTGTGCCAATGTCTGTGGTTCCATTTGCTGTTAAAGAGTATTTGCACTTTAAAATTGAAAATCTGTTTTGAATAAATGAACCCTTGGTATATAACCTTTGAAGGCTTTTTTGTAAATAATGTAAACTTACAGTGGATGTTGATTTCAGATATTTAATTAAAAAATATCATTGTCTGGAATGATCACGGGTTGATTATTATTCGCAACTAAGTAAAAACAACAGACAGAGGGGAACTTTTGAATGGTAGAAACATTTTAATCAACAATTAAATAATTGGCAAAAACTCCAACCATTTTAAAAAAGAACAGTCAAAACATTTAAAACAACAGTTTTTTGTTTTTGCTCCTCTCAGCTAGCACCAAAGTAGTAGCAGGAGAAAAGTGGTCAAAATTAAAACTCTGATTGCTTACCATGATGTTACAGAGAGAAAAGAACAAACCTACAAAACAAGTTTTAATGGATTGTACAGTGAGTCATAATTTATATTCTTCATGCATCAGCATTTTCCCAAAGTCTTGACGCAAGATTCAAACAGTTATCTTCATAAAAATGTAATATCTTTAGAATCACCCTCAAGGTATAAAATTAAATATATCTATGCTTATGTTCTATATGAAAAGAATTATTGTTCTCATCTTAATAAAATAAGTCAAAAGCCATATTGCAGCTGTTGTGGTCATTCAAAAACAAGAAAATAATATTTATAGAGTATTGTTCTAGAGCATCAAAATCTTATCTTCGAAAACATGTATTCAGTGTTGATTTGGTACAATTATTGAAATCACAAAAACATTCAAAGGCGCAGTGGTGCTTGTTTGACGTCACTGAAGTCTCCAGTTGAATCTTAAGCTGCCCTTAGCTCCCCACCTCACTCTCAAATCATAAAACATCTCCACTTGCATACTGTATTTAACAAATGTTTACTCCCAGCTCTACTTTGTAAAAACACTGAACTTTGAAACATTTCAGTGTCAGAAATGAATCCCCCACTGGAGAAGAAGAGAAAAGATCATCTTCAAGAGTCGCGGCTTCTCAGTGGAGCATCTTGTAGTGTCATCGGGTCCCACTACTGAGATAAGAGTGGAGAGACTTCCACGTGCACAGGACAGAACCCCATGCAAGTACATTGTAAATATATACACATCATAACGTCATTTGAGCTATCGAAATTAAAAAATAAATATAATTTATAGCCAGGCTGTATTTACAACTAAATTTTACTTTTTGTAGGAAATTAAAAAAAAAAAGCAGAGCAATAAATTATTACCACCATCATGACCATTAATTGGTTTATGGAAAAGGAAAACAAATTGGTCGTTTTGTTTATGAATTTTGCTTTAATTTCATAGCATGTGTAAAATCTTAAAAAAATATCTATAAAAAGGCAGAGATCCTCAAAAAATATTTCTGGTCAAATACCAAGAGCAGGCATTTATCAACCCTGAACCAAAAAAAACCCCTTTAACACATTTGGCAAAAATATATTTTCATATATAACTATATATTAACAGCAATAACTTACCATTCGTTTAACTTAATTCTTAACTTGCACATGTTGCATCTCCCACAGGAAGTTCAGTTATTTTTCAATTACATAAGTCAAATCTTAAATAATAGTAATACTATCGAAGACCTGACCCTCTCACGCCAGTTCAAAGAGCATGGCAGTCATCACATCAGATCCAAAGAGTGACCGACGTTTGAGCTGATCTCCTTGTTCAACAAATCACTGGTTCCTTGTCCCTGAAGTGCCCCCATGCCACCCAGCTGTGACAGCATGGGATTCTGGTCTGCTGTGAAAAGGCCCTGATCCATGCCATTACCCTGCTGTTGTGGAGGTGGGGGAGCACCCATAGACCCATGGTGCGGAGGAAGGTGCGCTGGGTGGGGGGATCCAGTCTGGGGTGAGATGTGATGGGGAGATGGCTGAGGCTGCAAGCGTGGAGATGGACTGGAGTTCGGTGGCTGAGCTTGCGGCAGCGGGGAGCGTACTTGGTTACCAAAAGAACCAGGCAAATGTGGCGACTGAGCCATCTGCTGCTGTGGACTCATGGGGTTGTGTTGAGCAGGAGAACCTCCTCCAAGGTGAGGCTGCTGTTGCTGTTGCTGCTGAAGAAGCCGCTGCTGAAAAACTTGCTGAAGCAATGGTTGTGAGCCCATGGAAGCCGCCTGCATCTTCTGCTGTTGGAGGCCACCAGCACTTGGGGAGCCTGCATCACTTGCCTGGAAAGCCCCCATGGCTCCCTGTTGCGACTGTAGCTGCTGTTGCTGTAATCTCTGCTGAAGAGCTGCTGCTACTTGCTGATGGGACATGGTCCCAGAGTAGTTCTGTTGCGTCCCAGGCTGGTTTCCCCCATGCGGCTGAAGAGCCCCAAGCGGAGCATGGCCAGGCTGTTGAGGAGGTATTCCAGGTTGGCCAACATAACCCTGCATCTGCTGTGGTGGTGCAGGATGCTGAAACTGCCCGAGACTTCCCATTTGCTGCTGCTGCTGCTGCCTCTGTTGTTGCTGCTGCTGCAAATGCCGCCTCATCACTTCTCTAAACTGTGCTGGGGTGTTAGACACATTTGTGCCCTGATTGGTCACAACACCTTGTTGCTGCTGTTGCTGCTGCAGCACTGCCATTTGTTGCTGCTGCAAATTTCCTCCCATCGTGGAGTGCTGTTGAAGTTGTTGCTGCTGCTGCTGCTGCTGAAGCGGGTTCATCTGCAGACTAGATCCTTGAACCATCTGCATACTTCCTTGAACTGCCCCAGGATTCATTTGTTGGCCATCCACCCCTGGACCTCCCACAGGACTGACTCCTCCTGGTCCGGGTCCTCCTTGACCAATGTACCTGGGAGCTCTCTGTCTGATAAAGGTTGCCATAAGCTGAGGGTTTAAACGCAATATGTTCAGGACTTGCTGCTGTTGGTGTGGAGAGCTGGGCAACCTTAGGAACTTCAAGAGGTCCTGTAAGGCTGCCTGATTGGGATTTCCAGGGCCGGGCCCAGTGGGGCCAGCTCCTCCTTGAGAACCCATCATTCCCATTACACCTGATTGCCCTTGCTGTAGCTGTTGACCAACAGTTTGCTGCTGATGTTGTTGTTGAGCAACAAATCCTTGCATACCCTTTTGACTCATGACACCCGGCCTCTGCTGAGGAGACATGCCAGAACTTGCCCACTGGTGTTGGGCTGCCCCTTGCTGGGCCTGCTGCAACTGAACCTGGGCAAGTTGAGACTGATGCAGATTCTGCTGCTGCATGCCGGGTGTAATCATTACCTGTTGTTGATCCATGTGATTTCGCGGTACTACTGCTTGTGTCTGAGAGGGGATACCCTGAGACCCAGGTATTGCAGCACCAGGCAAGTTCATTCCCATCGGATTCTGGATCACAGGACCCTGGTCAAGGCCATGTGGAGGCTGGTTTCTTTGCAGGATCTTTTGCTGAGCCATTTGCCGTTGTGTTTCAGCAACACGTTGAATCTTCATGGCAATTTCCACTGCAGCAGGTGGGGGGCATGATGGAGGATGCTGCTGCATCCCTGGCTCCCCCAAGTTTGACTGTTGCTGTTGAGAGAGTCCACCTGGCACCATGCTAGGTTTTCCCATTGACTGAGACAGTGGAGAAGAGCCTGGAGGTCTTTGCAAATATGGAAGATGATTATTTGCATGTTGCAGATGCTGCTGCTGCTGTTGTTGTTGTTGTAGCTGTGTGGGCATAAGCTGTTGAGGGGAGCTCATGATACCACCACATCCTGGCATTGTCTGGTACTGATGTGCCATACCTCCCAACTGCTGTTGCTGCATTGGAACTCCACCAACAACAGGCTGTGGTACTGGAGGCTGGTATTGCTGAGTAGGTGTCTGTGGAGTAGGCGGCTGAGTGCTCAGTGTTGGTGTGCTTGGACCAGTAGTACTACAGCTCCCAGGAGAAGGCATTCCACCATTTCCACCTGGAAGCTGCATTCCTGTCCTCTGCATACTTGCCATCCTTCTGCGCACCATCTGGGCCTGCTGCAGCCTGTGCTGGAGCTGCTGTTGCCGCAGTTTCTGCTTGATGTTGAGGCAGAATGGCACAGGACACTTGTTCTCTTGGCAGTGTTTTGCATGGTAACAGCAGAGGGCAATGAGCTGCTTGCAGATTGGACAGTTTCCATTGGTTTTGCGCTTGCAGCCTTTGGTGTGCGCAACTACACGTTTCATTTTCTGGCAAGATGGAAGCGAGCAGTTGGCATTGCGACACTGGCATGCATGCACCAGGGACTGGATACATCTCTGAATACTAAGACGTCTGGAGTCTCCGGGATTCTGCATTGTGGAAGCAGCCTGACCGTTGCTTTCGTCATCCAATCCAAAGCCCAGTTTATCCATTTTGTGCTCGTGACCTTTAATATTGTAGCAAGTGATGCAGAGATCAAAGTCCTGTAAAGCAGAGATTTCAACGATCAATAATGTTGGGTCCTGAAGAAACAAATCTCAGCAGTAGAGGAACCCAATTATGCATGTATTTCGTGTTTTTCTTTTTTGCTAGGCTACAATCATCCACTTCCTTACCTCACACACAGTGCAATGGTATCGAGTCTCAACATGGTGCTTGCACTCGTTGCAGGTATAAACAAATCGATCCTGACTCTGGCTATGCAGTTCCACCAACATACACATGGTGCTCCATTTGGAACGCCGTAGTGAGGAAAATTCCAAATGCTTGTCCCTTGCTAGTGTTAGGAAGGCATCACGACCATCCATCAAATCACATGCCATCAAAGGGTCTGGATCGACAATGGGTGGGAGAGCATTGGAGTTGGGTGCAGCATTGAGTCGTATAACAAAGAACACCTGGAAGAGAAGACAGATGAACATGATCAAACGGTCAAGAACTCAAATCAAGCTAGGAATAGATGCAGAGAAAACAAGTTGTAGCATAATGGCCGACTATCATAAGACTATCAACAAGTGTAATCAACATAAATTGACAGGGTTTTGCAAATTCAGAACCAGCATGTCAGTCATATTATAATGCATCCTAGATACACCGTGAACAACCCACCTAGCTTCCTCTGGTCTTAAGGCCACTACACACTGAATTCTTAGTCAAAGTTTTGGTCACACCTTGACGAAAACCATGGGTGCCAATTAGGGGTGTAACGGTTCACAGGAATGTATTGAACCGTTTCGGTGCGGCCTGTTTGGTTCGGTACACTTGCATACCATTTTGGTAATTTTTTTAATTAAATAATAAAAATTTATTATTAGCGCGATATTAAGCGCAGCGGACCAATGTTCCTAGGCGAGTTTCCGCACGGACACTATTGAGTGACGCACAGTAGAGCTACACGGGAGCTGTGAGAAATGGCAACAGCGAAAGAAAAGCCAGAGCTTGAAGACCCTCCCACCTCACTACGGTCTCCTGTTTGGGAACACTTTGGCTTCTCTGTTAAAATACATAACAGGGATAGACGAGTGGATAAATTTAAAGTTGTATGCCGACATTGTTCCACGGAGATCGAGCAGGCAAAACATCAACATTTTCTACTCATTTCTCTGCTAGTGTTAAAAGTTTCCAGGTCCTTGTATTTAATTTTTTATTTAAAAAAATGTGTATTTCTTTAGAAAGAGTGCAATTTATTTAAAATATCACCCAAATGTGTCACTTTTATTTATTTTATGCAAGAATTCTATTGTGTATTGGCAGCTTTTCAAAATTAAGATTTTGTAAGCTCTTATTGTTTTGTACCGAAAATTAACCGAACCGAGCTCTCCAAGAAACTGTACCGAACCGAATACGATTTTAGAGTACCGTTACACCCCTAGTGCCAATGGGAAATGTAAAAACAGCTGATCACAGAAAGCGGTTTGACATTTTTTGAGCCGTTTATACTTTTAATGACTTTTGACAAAAATTGTCAAACTGTTTTCTGTGATCAGCTAATGAAAGTATAAACGGCTCAGTATAAACAGTGTTCTTTGATTTCTTCTTCTTTCCAGTGTCCACTGTGACTTGGAGTGGATCTGTTGTACTTCAAATACCATCTTCAGACAGGGAGAGTCATTGAATCAATATTTCCTCCACCCAGATGAAGAGCACACTGCTGAAAAGCCAGATTTGTGGTAATCTCAATTCGGATTGGTGTGAAGAAACTTATATATTGAATCCGCTTATTCCAAACAGCCTAGATAGGGATGATTAGCACCTTTAGCTACCTTGAACTAAGTTGGGGGCTCTCTTCAGCCCTCATAATCTAGAGCCACAGAGTAGCTTTTTCAGCAGTTTACAGGATGTTATTGCTATCTAGATTTCCATGCTGTCAGCATATTTCTAAGATGAGATGCCTAGGTCCTGCTCGCAACAAGACATGTAAGCCTGAGACATATTAGAACTTGCCTGAGCATGGTCAGTAACCATACTAGGGAACTTCAGGAGCATGCCTAAATAGACGAGGAAGAGAATACAAAGGATGAAACCAACCTCTTTGTGCTTTTCCATTGTAGCATAAAGTTTCTGTGAAAGGTCATTAGAAACGTTTGGCATCCCTGGTTTCTTTTTGTTGCCTCGGCTTAAGCTGCTCTTGTTCTTGCTAGTCTTCTTGTTGTTCTTTTTCTTAGCATTTTTGCTGTCCCCTTTAACTGTCTGTATTGAAAAAAATATATACGTTTATAACAGAAAACAAATAATCCATTATGAGCTAACTAAACTTGCACTAAGTTGAGAGACTCACATCCACACTCTCATTGGATGTGCTATTCTCCTCCCTCTTCCTTTCCTCCTCTTCTTGCTCCAGTTCTTTGATACTTTCTTCAAGCACATTAGGCCAGAAGTCACCCTCAAAATAGGGCAGTTCTTTGGCGCTGGTGATTCGATCTTCAGTTGCTTGTTTAAAGATATCCTTTAAAAAGAAAATTACATTTAAAATTTTGCCACCAAGAACATGATGCGTTTTACTGCTACATGTTTGCAAATCTTAGAACAGAACCTTGTAATCATGCACAACACGGTCCTCTACAGCTTTATCAAGCATCTTCTTATACCACTCTTGCAGCCGCTTGGGTTTGGGTATCTTCTGGTCTGCAGGGTGACAGTGGAAAATGTAATCATCTCCTTCACTAGGAGGGCAGGCCCAGATGTGTCCAGTTGTAAACCTATGGGGAATAAAACATACATTTTGTTTCATCAATAACATCTTCAACTTTACCATTAATTGTTATTATGTTGGTTATGCAAGTCAAGAATCACATTTCTTCAAACTACTTTCTGGTTTGTTGTTGCTCAGAAGCTAAACATGATTATGTTTACTGGTACATAATTTTGTTATAGAACATGAAGTTCCTAATAATAATAACAACAACAACAACAACAACAACAATGATTAAACATATTTATGGTTCCCCATACAGTAAATTCTGTGCCATTTCTTTAGATTTCCATCCTCAGCTGTAAAGGGGTCTAGCTTTTGAAACACTGATAGGTCTCATGTTTTTTTATACCCATGGCATCATAATATCGCCTTAAATTTCCAAATCTAGCATTCCCATGTCCATTCATGGTCACCATGTAGCAGATTTGGTCCTGTGCTCTCGTATATCATCGAAGTAGGAGAAATCCATTTGTGGTAAACATTTCCTCTACGTTCATATTAGGGGTGTAACGGTTCACGGTATGTATTGAACCGTTTCGGTGCGGCCTGTTCGGTTCGGTACACTTGCGTACCGTTTCGGTATATTTTTTTATTAAATAATATACATTTATTATTAGCGCGATATTAAGCGCAGCGGAACAATGTTCCTAGGCGAGTTTCCGCACGGACGCTATTGAGTGACGCACAGTAGAGCTGCACGAGTAACTGAGAAACGGCTACAGCGAAAGAGAAGCCAGAGCTTGAAGACCCTCCCACCTCACTACGGTCTCCTGTTTGGGAACACTTTGGCTTCTCTGTTAAAATACATAACGGGGATAGACGAGTGGATAAATTTAAAGTTGTATGCCGACATTGTTCCACGGAGATCGGGCAGGCAACACATCTAACATTTTCTACTGCTGGAGGTAGTCACTGCAACCAGATCTGTGCTCTCTTCAGAAAATGTGGATAGGGTAATCTTTTTAGCCAAAAACTTAAAACTTGAATAGTTAGTTTTGTTGATATACAAGCTGAAGCTGTTGCTAGTGTTAAAAGTTTTCAGGTCCTAACTAGTTGCAGTATTACATTTTTTATTGTAAAAATGTGTATTTCTTTATAGAGTGCAATTTATTTAAAATATCACCCAAATGTGTCACTTTTATTTATTTTATGCAAGAATTCTATTTTGTATTGGCAGCTTTTCAAAATAAAGAAAAATAAAGTTTTGTACCGAAAATAAACCGAACCGAGCTCTCCAAGACACTATATCGTACCGAATACGATTTTAGCATACCGTTACACCCCTAGTTCATATGTATGTCATTGCAAACATTTTAATATAGAATAAATTAAATACACAAAGAACATGTAAAATGGGACAAAAAATATTTAGATGATTACAAATAAAAAAGGAGTTTGCTGAAACAGGAGTATGAATTTACCCTATTTTTTTGGAATAATCCAGGTATCCTATAAGAATCTCATGGTACACATCTGTTCTCAAATAACGAGGCTGAAAGAAGTGGACACTGTCAAGGTACGATATGTAAACCCGTCTAAAGAAAGAACAAAAGAGAAACAGATTTAATAACAACAAAAAAAAGAGACTCTAGACATTCAGCATGCAAAGTAAGTCTGACCTTTGATTAGGGGGTGGACAATCAGAGCTATACTCTTGCACATGCATCCCGAAGAAGCAGACATCCACACCATCAATCTCCTCAAATGCAAATAAAGCTTTCGACTTGTAGGGAAAAGACTCTGACATCTCACCACTATCCACAAACCTGGAAAATAAATAGTGTCCATGAACCCAAATGTGCATAGAAATCAATGAAATGTTTAAAACAGCCTCTTTGATCTCACCTAGACTTCATTCCTGGTTTAACCTCCACCATTTTCTCGGAGACATGAACGACACGAACTGTAACTTCACCAGATTCTGGATGATTGCGTCGCTTCAGAAACTCATTAACCCTTGTTTCCAAATAATTCCCCAGTTTGGTCTGGGGAAGCCCTGAAAAAAGCAAATGCATATTTAGAAATGTTATTATTTATGCTATGATTTAAAAAAACACATCTCTTTAAACGTGTTCATAACCTTGGACATACTTTTAGCAGCATATTTATTCTCTCTTCGAGTCTTGTTGGACTTCTTCAAACAACCATTACATACAAAACTGAAATATGGTAGGAAAGAAA
Organism: Danionella cerebrum; assembly: GCA_007224835.1. Lineage (NCBI taxonomy): Eukaryota > Metazoa > Chordata > Actinopteri > Cypriniformes > Danionidae > Danionella > Danionella cerebrum. The sequence continues at coordinate 141,574 of SRMA01026683.1, forward strand.
AAGCAAAAGTTAGGTTTAAAATGTTTGATTTATTAGTCAATAGCTGAATATTTCGATGCCAAACATGTCTGGAGAAAACTCACCCAGAAGGCCATATTGTGTCATTGTGCAAAACACAGATCTGGTGCATTTTACGACCACAGTCCAAACATTCCACAAATCTAGGAAAAAAAAAAACCCAACAATCCTTTAAATACTTTTTAAATACGGAAGGCATTAAAGTGTAAATCACAAACTAAATGAACTTACAGCTCAGGGTCAAGTGTATCATTTTTCTTCTTTTCAAACTGATCTTTGTTTATTGATCTAAATATGAAGAAATAGAAGACTGAACCATTAATAAGCCCAAAGAAACAGTGCATCATTCAACAAATCAAATGGCAAATCTATAAACCCTTAAAGAGCACCCATGAACAAATACTTCGGGTCTAATTTTGGGTTTCTTGTGAACAAGAAAAAGGTGAACTAAACAGACATCAATAAAGTTGTTACTTACGTTTGAGGTTGAGAAGGGTCATCTCCCAAAGTCACACTTTCACCTTGGATCTCATTGAAGCACTTCTCACAGAAGTGATACCTGTCAGCAAGAAGCCCATATTTTGGTGAACTACACCATGCGCCAACACCACAGCCAATCACAGATGCAACGAGGAGGAAGCCATCAATCATTGCAGGGATAAGGCAGGGCAGGCCAGAGGAGGAGCGCAGGACAGGGTCGCCATCAGTCAATCATGATGCAGGTTTTTGAGCAAGGAAGGGTTTAGGTGCAGATGATGGGTCAGAAGAAAGCAGGCGACAGCAGACATGACAAATAGCAAAATACAGAGAAAAAGAAAAGGTTTGACAAAAACATTAGACAAGACAGAAATGGATGGTTAAGAAGGGGGACAATCAAAAAGCCAAAGCAAAGCACAGATTAGCATTTACATGTATAATGAGGAAACCATTGGAGCAAAACTGAAGAATCAACTGCTAGAGCTGTTCATGTGGACACACATAAGCACAATTAACATGAACAGAAGTACTGCAGGCATGGGGTCGAACAGGCATTTTAAAGTAATTTTTGATACACTCTGAATCACAGAATTGCCCTCAGAAGATTTAAACTAGAAACTGCACAAATGTGTGCTCCAGTTACTCTTCTGATTACAAGAAGCACAAACAGAACCTGCTTTAAAATGCCTGGTTTTACATACACAGGACTTTCAAATGGCTAAGCGCAGATTAGTGAGACATAAAGATGCATTCATCAACCATGGCATCAGTTCACTCTATGTGGCTAAGTGCAATAGGGAAAAAATGCTGTTTAACACATGCAAATCCTATACAAAAAATCTTGACTAAATGTGATACTGGCCTGATGTATCTTCTTACCTGTTCTGATAACTGAAGTAAGCAGCATCCTGTGATATAGTGCACAGCTGCTTCCCATAGCAGCACAACGTTTGAGGAGAAAACTCAAGCTGTAAAGATTAAAGAGTTGTTGTGAAAAAAAATACCACTGAGCAAAGTATTTTACAAATGTCACAATATCTTCCAATTTTTAGATTTTTGTTGAAAAACTCATTCATCTGCAATAAAATTCATCTGCAGGCGTCTTAAACTTAAATGCAACACAAGTCGAAATAATAGGTCTTGTATTTTCAAGGGACATCCCTTTTTTCCACCACTAAATAGTTATGATTGCATTGATTTGGGGTCTGCAAAACAAAACAAAACCAAAAGACCACACATTTGATCTAACTTTAATTTGTATTACCTTGCACATTATGCGTCATAACTCTTATGTTTTTTTTAAAAGCAAAAATAACAAAACAATAGCTGGGTTGGGTCATCCCTACCTAATTAAACAGAGGCTCTAACGAGCACATGCACCACTGCATGCAGGGACTTCCAAACTGACAAAATGGTGGGTGATTAAACATCTTTAATTATGAGCCACAACCAGCATTTATGCATGGCATAAAAAAGCATTGTTAACTAAAAGTGAAAAGAAATTTTATTTTAAAACTGTTGGTGAGAGACATTTTTAATAGCATTTTGTAAAAGCAGTATATACTTAACAAAAACACAAATATTTCAAGAAAAAGAAAAGTACCCATTCTTGAATTCTTTTAATACAACATGACTGCTCTCTGATGTTCATTTAAAAAAATCTGGCAACAAAGCCTTCACCCTCACTTGCCAGAGAATGAGAATCAAAGAAAGTATCTCTAACAAAAATGTGTAAATCATGTAAAAAGTAAAATAATATTTTAATTGGACCACAGCTAAACCCAACTTAAATACAACGAAAGCGTTGCTCAAAACAAAGTGAGTTAATAGTAACGTTTTGTTTTCTTTTTAATAGAAACTAGCACTAAACCCATTTTCCTTACCTTTCTCCCACAACAGTAGCCAAGGCTCTGCATGACCGGGTCAATCTCCAGCTCAAAGACCTCAGCCAGCTTGGAGCAGTACTTGTAGACTCGTGATGTCTTGCGGTTGTACAGCCAGGCGTTGTTGAACATCAGGCAGATGTCATCCACATACTGCCAGGGCTCTTGATACTGACCCGTGTCCAGCTTTCGTTTGATAGTAGACAGGTCAATGGGGTTCTTCACAATGTCAAAGTAATCCTGGAAAATTGACAACGTTAAATATCAATCCATCCATTTTGTTTTACCAGTTCATTCTTGGTCATGGTCACAGAGTTCTGCCGGTCCCCATTTCCAGCTTATATTGGGTAAAAGACTGGGTCCATCCTCAACAGGATGCCAGTCATTTACAAGGCTGCATTTCAGTATAAATCTGAATCATGTTTTGCCTATACGAGGGAAACCCATGCAAGCTACAGTCAAGTGTAGAGTGGATTAAAAAATTGATGCCGTTTTGAGAAACAACTAGAAAATAGATCACATACTGGTATTCCAAGAAATGTAGGGTCAACAGGCTGGCGGAATGGCAGAGACTCAGGATCCTGCCGGTAAAGAGACTCCAGAGTGGGCATCAGGGCCTGCCTCAGCTCCTCCGGTTTGAAAACTTAAAACAGTGACATGCATACAATTACTACATCAGAATTTAATAAAAATGGTCACAAAGGTTTGTGTAAATGGATTGTGTTGTTCAATCTTCTGCAATGTCACAAAATGCATTTACATCCAGTAATTTCTCAGTCTGACCACTAGACAAAGTTTCCTCCAAAGATTCTTAACAGGCTTAAGGTCTGGATGTTGTGACTCCCTCAATTAACACAATTTGAGCCCGATGAACCCAGGCATGGTCATGCCCGTGCCATCAGGGGAAAAAAAAAAGTTTATTGCTGGAGTAACGTGGACATCAATGTCGTCAGGGAGTTAGCTGACCTCATTCTTTGAGCACCTTCTGTTGCTGAACCTAGACCTGACCTACCACAGATCATAGCACTGCCCCCACAGGCTTGTATAGTAAGCATGATGGGTATATCACTTCACCTGTCTCTCTTCTCATCCTGATGCGCCAATCATTCTTGAACAGGTTAAATCTGGACTCGTCAGAACCACATTCTTCCAGAGTCCCTAAGCCTTTTATTCCAGTTCTTATTATGATTAGTGTTGCATTATCTCAAGTTCCCTTTGCGCTGTATGTGTAGAAAGGCTCTTACTTTCACTATTAAACACAGCCCTCAGATCTACTGTTGTTTTTTTCTCAATTAGATTTCACCAAAAACTTGATCATACAGGATTTGTTTTGCAGACCTCATTTGTTCCTTGACGAAGAAGGGTCCCCACTTTCCTTCCAGCATTGTATCAGAGAGCTCTTAACACATTTTTAGTACTTTCTCCTTAAATGGTTTTCCCTGCTTGATTCATGCCAATAATTTGACTCTTCTCAAACAGACTAACCCCATAACTCTAACAGAAAAGTGATTATTATACTTTTCTTTTTGTTGGGTCCAGCAGGATGTGAAGTCTGTGTAGTAGTACACTGTGATCCCTCCTCCTCCTCCTCTTTCGGCTCGATTTTTATTTCTTGTTTCACCTTCCCAGCAACAGTCTCCATTGGCAGACAGGCACTCCCCAGCTCCTCTCTCTTTACCTGATAAACCAAATTAAATTATTATTGAAAAAAACTATTGCTTTTGGAGCAAAATTTGTTTAAATATGCATCTTTATGTGGAAAAGTTCTAACCATATACATAGATACAGAAGCTGAAAATAATGCAAATAACAATAAAATATAAGCAACACAAGTACTGACAATGCTTATACTCCAATCAAATGCTTTCCAGTGCGATTCACAATTGCATCATGAAGTTTTTTTTTTTTTTTTTAGAAATATCATTTGCAATTATAAGACCATTCTTGAGCTTTAATAAGAGGGCTTTCAACAACAAAAAAGTACAGATTTGCAAGTTTCAATAAAAACAACAAATGTTGTGTACTTTCTGTTAGTTACCTCAACCAAGTGTAATAAAACAATTAGCAGAAAAATACATGCGCAGGGCTCTAGACTAACTTTTTGCACTGGTTGCACTGGTGCGCCTAAATTTTTTTCTTAGGTGCACCAGCACAAAAGTTAGGTGCACCCAAATTTTCAACTGCATCACATTTAACACCGCATTTCCACAAGTTCACTTTTTTTAGTTATCTATTCATTTATTTTTTTTAAATCACTGTCCATATAGACAATATTGACTTGTAAATGATTAACTAACAACCTGGTCAAAATAAAGTTCTTTATTTGAAGCACAATTCCACAAGAAAGGTAACTAAAACTTACTGAAAAGGTGTTTAAAGTGCTTTACTGAGCTGAAATTTAAACTTTAAACTGATTTTGGTCCCTAAGAGCAGCAAATACAAATAAAAACGATAATACCATTTACTACCCAGATCAAGAGTTTATAATGCAGCCTATTTATTTACTTCTTTTGCAATATTGTAGGCAACGTTAAACTTAATTATCATCTCGGCCTCGTCTGATCTGTTTGCAGCTGCCTGCTGCTGTAAAGGTACGTTCACATCGAACGCGGTTCGCGCGGTAAGCGCGGAGGGTTTCCATGTTAAGTCAATGCAAAGACGCGTGTGCGCGCGTCTGAGGCTTCAGCGGCGCGGTAAACGCGAATTGAGCGGCGCGCTTGCCGCGATAGGCGCGTATTGAGCCGCATGAATGGGTGATACGCGTGTTGTTAGCCGCGCGCAGGAGGCGGACCGGCCGTAGACGGAGTTTCGTTTTTTTTTACCCCTCGAACGACGGGTCGCACCGGTGCAACCTCTGATTTTTTTTAGTCGCACCATTGAGAAATTAGGTCGCATATGCGACCAAATTGGTCGCACTCTAGAGCCCTGATGCATACCTTTGAAAATGGAACCAATACATAAAGAAACAAAAATGCATTAAAGTCATCACATGTAAGTATGATTATTATATCCAAAATGTTTCTAGAAAGGGTTTTCTTCAATAAGAGACTCGTTTAGCAGCCGCTCAGTGAGCACTGTGCACACTCAGATGACAGTAAAAGCCATGTTGCACAAACGATACGGTTGCTATTAAGTTTTAACTTGTCCGGAATTGTTGCCTTCAGTGCAATTAGTGTTTTCTACTGAGCCTACGAGTCACCCAAGGGGCTGTTCATATCCATTAAAGGCTCACAGTAATCAGCATTTTCAAATTCCATGTGTTGAAAGCGAATCTCTTATGTCTTACCACTGTCTTTTCCTCAGTTTTCACATCTTCCCGTTTTCCACCTCTTCCATCAGCTACAATATCTTCAACCTCTTCCTCCTCTTTCTTCTTCACCTCTTTTTTGGGCTCAAGGGTGGCTGTGATGTCCGAAGAGCCTTGCTGAAAAGATGCATCTCCACTTTTGACAGATGCAGGAGTAGCCACACGTCCATCCACCGACTGAGAGCCCTTATGAGACAACTTGCAAGAATGGGCAAAGAAATGAAAGTAATTCAGTTTATTTATTCTATGTTGAGTGTCTGTAAGAATGAGCAGAGTTAACTCACTGGAGTGTGGGGAAGCTGACTGGTGTTCGGCGTGTGAGGCACAGCAGGAGTTTCGCCAAGCACCTGCTGCTGAAGCTGCACAGCACTTTCAGAGCCTGAGGACGGATATAACTGCATCTGGGGCATACTTGGGGTGTGCGGCTGAGGTGTCTGGGAGCCTGGTGTGGGTGTACGGCTATGAGCTGGTGAAGGAGAGTTCAGGTGGACGGGTGGGCAATGGGGATGATTAGTGGACTGGGTTGGGGTAGATGATTGAAGGACTAGTGAACCCACTGAGGAGACGCTGCCTGGCCCTCCGACAGAACCAGGTTGGCCTAATGGACTACCCACTGATAAAGGCATTTGCCCCTGTTGACAAGACAAAGAAGGATTTAATACTTAGGAAGCTATCATAGATATCATGCATTTCAAGAATGTTTTAAAAACGGCATGTGCATCACTTCTAATGTTTATTCAAGAATTGTATGTGAATGCATAGAACTGTGGTACTAGTTTCACAAAGGGTCGTTAGAGAAATTTTGGTTTCGCATTGTGTTTTTAATCCTGTCCGAATCTGCAATGTGATTTTTTTTTTTCTCACAACCTCTGTAAAAAGATTCCAGAGCAAAAGAAGAACCAAATCTCGCAACTCGTCTAAAAAAAAATCTAAACCTGTAAAAAAATGCAAATGTCTGAGATTGTGGAAAATATTTTATGGAAAGCACATTTCTTGCGTGCTTTGGAAAGTGTGAACTTGACATACAATCTGTGCCTGGACATTTTTAAACCTACAACAATTGAGGAGGATGAAATTCATAAAAAATGTTAACTTTTATCACGAGAAATGCAACACTCTCTTACTTGCGTGATGGCCCCATCATTTCCTGAGTGTGCCATGTCAACAGACCCAGGACCAAGAACCGGACTGGATGCCTGAAACTGACCAGCTGGCGCATAAGGATTCTGCATCTGAGAAACATTCGGCTGGGGCATCCTCCCGGGCACCATGCTTCCCTGAAAAAGTCACGACATTGAGAAATTTACAACTGCTTGCAAGTTATTCCTTAAGATGTTTTAGTGTGTTATCAAAAATTTTTAAAAATCTACAAAAGTAGTTTCCACTGTACAAACCTGATTTAGAGATGAGCTGAGTGGAAGAGGAGGTGTAGATCTCTGGTTCAGCGACTGCATTCCACCAGGATTCCCAAAAGCACTCATACCTACATCCAGGCACAGATTACAACAAAATATATCATGCATTTGTACGACATGTATACGTAAACGTTAAGAGCAAGCAGAAAACACGTTTTGTTGAAATTTTGTTCAGCAATTGTCCTTTTCACGAAAAAAAAAACAAACAAACATTCAAATGCAGAATTCTCTTTCTAGCTCATATTTCACATATTCTGGTGCAAATATGTGAATTTAAAACAAACAAAATTTAAGGTTTGACTTAATTTGGCAATGGTTTTGTCACTTTCCTGCCTTTTCGTGTGGCATCTACAGGTTAGGTACATATGAAGTTAAAACATGATGGGACATTTTTAACACCAAACTGAAAGAAATGTGGTAAATATTTGATATTCCAGACTGTGTAGAGTGCAGGGATACTGGGCTACAACCTTCTGCATGTACAGCAATCACTATACAGGAGAACACATTTCCAGGACATACAAGATCATTTTTGCAACCCTACCCTCCCTTTAACAGGACATAACATGGCATTTTGCAAATAATCCCAAATTTTGGGAGCTGCACATCAAAGCTCCAGAGTAAGGGTCTGCATCTCCACAGAGACTCGGGCAGAGAATTGACGAAAAATTATCAAAAAAAAAAATACTTCAAAACATTTTCATCTTTTCATTTTAAACAGAACCAACAGTTGAACTGTGAAGCATTAAACAAACAAACCAGCAGCATTATGCATTCTGTTCATCATCTGGTTTGGACCAGTGGGGTGCACCATCGGAGGATCTGAGAGTGGGCCATCTGTAATAGAGGAAAACTCATTCTAATAAACAGCTTGGCAGATGTACACACACAATTTACCTTCCAGTTCAATATCGGAATGTTTCCAGAAGGTTCAGAAAACACAGCTTTAGGATTAATTAGTCAACTGTGACTTGACTACATTGTTCAGTGTTTTAAATCACGACCAGTTCGTTTGAATACTCACTTGTCACAATTCCAGCAGACCCTTGCTGCAGACCACTGGGGGGCATAACAGGCTGAGAGGGCATTATACCCTGCTTCTGTAAACGTGTCCTCCTCTTTTCTTCCAGTTCCTTCTGAATCTTATAGATCTTCTCTGCCAGCAGGTGATAATACTCCGCCTTAAAAGGAATGTACAAAAAATGTTTGAGAAAGTTGGGGAACCTAAACTAAGTATTAAAAAAATAATAAAAAAAAGACAAATATTCCTACCCTGCTGTTTGCAGACTCATACATGTCCCCTTCAACTTTTCGTGCATATGCTACAAGATTCTCCATCCGTCTGTCCCTCAGTGCAGCTGGATCTGGAGTGGGGAAAATAGCCTGAACTCTGGAGATGAAAAAAAGAAGAAAAGAAATGTATAACCAACATCTTTAAAATATCCTTAATATTGAAATATCATTTTTATCATCTATGGAAGGTGGAGCGGAGTGTATAGTATGAATGTAAGGTTAATCTCAGGTCTTTTACCTCCTTCCATTGTGGGTAAAAAATCCTGATGGAATGAGGGGGACAAGTGTTGGGTGAGTAACTTCAAACTGTAATTAAATTTACTTAACCGTTACTCTTTTGTCTTTTCATTAGTCTCTCCCTCCCTCTGTAAAGGTTTTAGAATTTAAGTTGATTGGTTTAACCATTGTTCAAACATCTTTTTTGCAAAATTTGTTTCAATATTTCATAAAAACTTTAGACAAAACATTAAATTTGTTATGATAACCAAGATCTGAGGTTGTCTACAATCCGCAGAGCTCCCTTTTGGTCTGGATATACAAGTTTTAATTCCAACCACAAAACGGGACACACCAGCTTTTTAGTCCTAGAGTAAGAAATTTGAAATGGAAACTACAATTTTTAACTTACAGTTTGTGGACGAGGTGACTGCGCAGATCCTGGGTGATATCCTCATGCCAGCTCTTTCTCATTCCAGCACTGGAAGGGGGATTGGCCACAGGCATAGACCCCCCAGAATTGTCATTCATCAAACTGCAGAAATAAAGAAGGTACATTCATGTTCCTGACGTTGGGAGAATGGTGACAAACTTGGTGAAAGGTCCTCAAAAATTGTGAACTCTCCTCAAGATCTTTACCTTTGCGAGTTCATGTTCAGATGAAGCATTGTGTCCTGAAGAAGGTTTGACTGCTGATTTTGAGGCTGACTACCTACTGCCCCATTTACTCCTGTGGCATTTGCACCTGGAAGAAGAGGAGTCAATGACATTTTTCCAAGCCCAACCATTAAAATAAAAAAACTTTTCAATTAATGAATTTCCAATTATATAGCCACAAGATTATCAATGTCTTTAAATTCAAAAATGTCAAAGTGTATTTTTTTTCTTTACATTTTGCAGATGTGAAGAACATTTGCAGCTAGATTGACAGGGTTCAAGGACCTTATTTCTTAGTGAAAAGAGTTTTCAATTCTCGTCATTAGATCATTGCCACACATTTTCATTTAATTAATAATAAATGTTATTGTTTTGAACCCACTCAACTTAATGGAAATATAACCCAAGTGAACTCAGTTCAGTCTAGTGTGTTAATTCAACTTTTTTATGCAATTTTATTTATTATGGTTTAACCTTACTATGAAATGAAATCAATTGTAGACGTATTAGAGCATTCTTGTAGATGATCTTCTGACAGTAGTGGTAATCCCACCACCTCCACACACATGTAATGAGTGAGCAGCTGGCTGTAGCAATCAGTCAATGCTAATGCACTGTTAAAATGTTTAAAACCTGTATGCTAAATTCTACAATCATCAATGACAATTTGTGAACCTAAAAAGCAAGCACACATATTAAATGAAAATAAAAAAAATTCACCAGAGAAATCTTAAGCCCCGATGCGAATATTGTCCATTAATTATCGTGATTCTTAAACATCTTACTTAAATAAACTTTTGAACACTGTACAATTTTTCAATTTTTCACAGAGTTGTGAGTTAATCAACAAGACACCTTATGTTTTTATCGTTTCATGTACTCATCCTAAATATTACTTATAAATTTATTACGTTACGTTGGCAAGTGACTGGCATCAACTTTCAGCTGTGCTTTATACTGCTCTAAATAAAACCAAAGTACTCTTTATTTGACTAATATTGGGCTTAGGTCTGAACTCTTTATCTGAACCCCCTATTTATGATTACCCATGGTGCCGATGGTCCTCTGCGATTGCTGGACAGGCTGAGGGGAGGCCTGGTTTCCCTGGTAAGTGAGACCCAAAGCTGCATACGCTCTCTCAATAGAGCTGGGGTCTATCTGCCCAGAACCACTCAGACTGGGGGCACTCGGTGGAGCACCAGTAACATTACCCAAACTTACGCCCACAGCACCAGGGCCCATCAGCGCTGAAGCCATGCAGGTGGGGAAACAGACAAAAAGCAGAATAAGAAATATTTTTCCAAAGAGAGTTGTTCAAATAATAATTTTTTGTTAATGCAGATAGCATCACAAAAATTCAAAACAACCGACTGCATTTGAGACAGTTTTGTTGGCAGATTTTCTCAATGGCACACTTTGAGTTGGTACACAAACTCACTCTGCTGACTCCTCTTGTCTCCTGCATTTTTCAAAGGTAGACAGACAGGGCAATCATGCCGTGTGCAGTTCTTCCAATGAGAGATTATCTGTCTGGATGATGCACAGTGTGCCACTAAAAAGAAGAAAAACTTTATTTAGAAGAAATAAAGTACAAAGCTGAATCTATTTGGCTACAAGTATTGATATACAATCCTAAATTGATTAAGCAACCAATTAATTAATGTAATAAGGGAATATTTAATTTACAGCCCAAGAATAAACCCTCACCTTGGCAAGACTTTCCAGCCTGGCAGTGGGTCATGTGATTAAGGACGTTCTTCATGGTTCGACAGTGGGGAAGATTACACTGCCTGACTTCCCCATTGGCCTGCTCTCTTCGCTGGCACTTGTGGGCATGGAGCAAAAGCACCAACTGCTGCTGGATGAGTTTGCGCTTTTCTGGATCGGCTGCTGGAGGAACACCTGCTGCTGATGCAGACATGACTGAGGCAGCTGATGGGCCGAGAGCTCCTTGGGCGTTAGGCACTATGTTGAAAGCCCCTCCGCCTCCAGCAGCACCAGCTGGGGAAGGTTGAGAAGCCTGCAAGAGAAAAGGCCAAACAAAATGCTTTATCTTGAAGAATAGTAAAACAAAAAACACTAGCATTCAAATGGTGGTCAGAATTGATACATACCATGCCTGTGATGCCATGCATATGCTGTGGTGTTTGGTCAAGGTTTAGCTGGCTCGAACTGTTTGAGAGACCCGGTTTGCTCTGGAGTTGAGAGGCCAGCCCTGCAACACCCAGACCCTGACCAGCAGATTGAGTGTACGGGCCTCCATAGGGGCCTGAACCAGCATTCATTCCCATCTTCAAAAAACAACCAGAAATTAACATTTTTTCAAAATAAAATTGCTCACAGAAAATGCTAAACATAAGAGAACATCAAATGGTACCATTCTTTCTCCGGTATAACTGGAAACTCCTCAACATGAAAAGCAGAAACTAGTTACTCATTAGGATCTATTATAAAAAGAACTGATAATATTTTCCATTCATGAAGTGAATATTCATTGTCTTTGCTAGAAACACTAATAGATTCCGGAAACATAATGACGCGGTTTTGCATTGTGAGAAGTGAGTAAAATTTTGGCTGAAGACCTGTATCACATGATTCAGTCCAAACAAAGTTGACAACGTCACAGAATTACTTAAAATATTGGTACATTCGGACCAATCCAAGGCACACTTTTTGATAACCTGAGAGTCAACCACATCTTCTATAGTGATATGAAATGATCTTTGGATGAACACAGATAATTTAGATGTACACAAATTATTTTCTACACAAGTACAACCAAATATTGATTTAATACCATCTCGGAAGAAAAATAAAATTGTTAATTTAGTGACATCAGTACCTGTTTCATTGCACCAGGCTGCTGTGTCCTCAATCCACCCTGGCCTCCCATTGTCGGTTGCTGCTGAAGAGCCTCAGCCAAAAGGTTACTGCTGTTGCCCAAACCAGCATTCTGATGCCCTAATCTGGCCGACCCATTAATCATCTGAGCTCCCAGCATATTGTGTAGCCCTCCTGCTGGCTGATGCCCATTACCTTTTTGGAGTCCAAGCATATTCCTGTTCATGCTGCCCACCATTCCTCCCATTTGCTGTTGCATGAGTGCTGCCTGCTGTGGGGAATGATGCTGCTGTCCTTGTGAGCCAATAACCTGGGTACCTGAAGAAGCTTTGATATTTCCAAACAAGCCCATTGAGGCTCCTGCTGGGCTAGCCATGGGACTCTGCTGCTGAGCTGCAGGTGCGGATCCATGCCGAAGGAGTTCAGAGAGCTGCTTGTGTTTAGCTGCAGCATCCTGGCCACTGGATGCAACTCCTCCGATGGCCCTCCCGACACCACCCAAACTGCTGTGCAAATGGCTGAGGTCCCCTCCATTTGACAGACTCAACTCTGAGGAACTTATCAGCTCATCTGGAAGGTCGTGCTCCAGGTCAAGCAATGTGCCGAAATCTGCAGCAGCAAACAAAGATAGATTCAGCATTTAACCCAAGTACAATCATCACAGACAGGTCAATGTTAACCTATTGCTGTAGCCCTACCTCAAGAGACAATTATATTTTATCATTAAATGGCATACAGAGAGCAAATATGAGTAAAAAAATAATAAAACTTATTTTATAAAGCACCTTTAAAGCTGGCTTCCTAAAGCGCTCTACAGAGAACATAGGTAAAACATTGCAACAAAATAACATGAAAAACAAAGAACAACTGAATAGAACAAGATGATGAAAAAAAGAATAAGATGTCAAGAACCATAAGCCATTTTTAAGATCATGAGATTTAAAATGGTGTAACATTGTGCATCCCACATTGAGTTTCACAGTGCATCATCTTAGAGAGAGTGCATGTTACAGAAAGAAACTTAGACTGTGATGGGCAGAGCGTATGACTTGGGGTGTAAATGCTAAAAAGAGATGACAAGCACTATGGGTTTTTACTTTATATGCAAGGGCTACATTTTTAAAATCCACACAGAAGCAGAGCAGGAGCCAGTGGAATGATTTAAGAACAGGTGCGATGTGTTCACGTGCTATGATCCCGTTCAAGACAAGAGCAGCTTATCACACCACCAAGATTCATTTTTTTACATTTTGACTAATGGTGAACAATCAACAGACAGACTTAAGGCCCCAGTTTTCTCTGGTGTCGGGAACCAATCAGCCTGACTTCAGTTTTGACACTGTTCAAGCACAAGAAGTTCTCAGTCATCCATGTCAATGACAAACACAATCTGAAAAAGTAGCAAAATCAATGAAGACAGTTCTTACTTTTTTAGTCAAAGTAGCATACTTTAAATGATAGAAATAATAGATATCCTTTGGCTTATCAACAGAGTTTAATTGTCAGCATTTATGCCAGCTTTGGGAGTTAAGTGGTAGTCCGTATGATCTCCAAGACTTCAGTATGTCCACAACGAAGGTAATATACGATTGGCCCCACTACCAAAACTCACTTTCGGAAACATTTAAATTATTAGAGCATCCTAAAACAAGAGCAAGAATTACTCATTTCAATGTTAAGCAAATGGGAATGAACCTTAATTGATTGGTGTAATAATAATAATAATAATATAACGTTTCTGTGCCAGAAGTTTTGAGCCAATGGTAACATTACTGTTTTTATAGGAAGAAGGGAAAAAGCTGGTTGTAAAATTAATTAATGAATGACAATTGAGATTGGATTGAAAAACAACCACGTGAGCAGAAGTAACAAAAAGCACAAAACATGCACAAAAAGTTTTAGATTCTAAGCATATTGTACTTCAAACAAGCTAAAGTTGTATGTATTTACTTTAACCCTTGAATTTACAACAAAAGGTAGAAGTCATGATGATACAGCAACAAAGAGCAAGTGCTATTACTCACAACTCCACATTTAACTTAAGCAATAATAAGAGTAACATCTCCAAGTCAAACATTCACAAAGTTAGGGGATAATATTTTTTCGTTTGTTTGGTTTTATGCGGCATGCTCGTCAGTTTTGTTGTGACTGAACAATGGAAATCAAGATCAGGAAAATGACCGACGCCGAGCAGTTTGATCCAGCCAGCGAACTCGTTTCAACACTCATCATGAACCTTATTGAAAACAACACAACACTTGAATCCTTCAATTCAAGTTTTCCACAAGGCATTTAACATAAAGCCTCTGCATTATGTTACAAACCTTAAAATATTAAGAACTGAGCTGCATAATGCATCTGCTAACAATGGCAGAGAGTTGTGCGGGCCTTCACCATCAGTCTGTTATTAGCTGACCACCAAGCTAACTATTCACATTTGTTGATAATAAAAAACAACAACACGTCTTTGAAATAAATGCTAAATAATAAACAATAATTGTAAGTGTAGCAAACAGGTAGTTTGAGAAAACAACACTAAGGATACAAGTCAGCCACAAAGTTTTGAAGTCTAAGTAACTAACAGTTAACGTTAGCTTTAACGGTCTTTAGCAGCTAGCGTTATGTTCAACAACAAATACAGGCAAGAGTACAAAACAAGAGTTTAATATGAAATGCGGAGCTCAAGTCTAGAAATGACTGGAAGGCTAAGGGGGGCAAAATACAAATAAACGCGAATCGTCGTTCTATGAAGTGGTTTTCTCGTAAAAATAGCGTTATGTGTTTTAAAGTGTCACCTAATTAAATACAGTTTGTTACTGTGACTTATATTTGAGGAAGTTGGTCAATTGAAGACTTTCCATTTATAAAGAGTTTCTGACTGGTGGCGACGGCAAGTGAATCTCAACTGCGATGCGACATGCGAGAAGCTAATGCTAATGCTAGCCGAGCCTGAATGACAAGCATACGCTGGTCTCGTGCGGATCGGACGTAGTTAGCTTCCCAAACTAGCATTGCTAGCGTTTATGAAACTAAAACAACACGTCTCCACGAAACAGCAATGTGGGTGCCTACATGACAAACAACATTCAAGTATGATCGAGTCTTTCAAACATGTCACTATCATTTTATTTAATGAAAACACATATTTACCGTTCTCATCGCTGGCAGAAGCCGAGAGTGCAGGGGAGGATAGTTTAGGCCTCTTGGCTGAAGGCGGGCCAGAGTCCAGAACGTTCTCGGCCATATTTCTAACGAATTAAAATATATTTCCTCTGAGATAGGCGCCGAAGCCTAATTTTAATCCTTGGTTTTAAAAATATAGATTTTAAAAATATGACTTTTCCCCCTCCTTTTTGAGGACGAAGGGGGGGAAAGTCCCGTGTACAAAATACTCCTCTTTCCTGTGCTCGCCTCTTGATTCCAGCCACAGCGTATCAACCCCCTCCCGAGCCCGATTTTTGTTCTTTATACAATCCGGAGAGCGGAGGAGGAGGCAGGGGCAGACGGCACACCGAGGCGAGCGAGCGGAGAGAACCGCTGTGAGGAGCTCGACGGTCGCTCGTTTGTCCCGTCAAGAGTTACCGAATCGAGTGGGGATGTTTTGGGAGGAAAGTTGCCCGCCTGCCAGACCTGTTCTCATCACAGGTGTGTTCATGAGCCCAGTTTGGTTGTAGATTCTCGTGAATTAAATACGTATTAGATTAACTGTACAATTTAATTACGTTTTCCCTTAATTGAAAATTAATGTTTTTTCACGGTGATGTCAACAATAACCAGTGCAGTGACTAAATGCAAAGCACACCACTGTATATTGATTTACGCACATTTAGCCCACTGATATCATCAAAATAAATAATCATAATAGTCATCATAATCTATCCAACTGCTGAAAAGTAGTAATGGAATTCAAAATATCCCATTCATTTCGGATGCTCCTATATGTCTGGTTGTTTGCTTATTTATTATTTAAAAAATGTGTTTATATGGGGTTTTGTGTAATAAAATGCTCGTATTGGAAGTATCAGTATACAGCAGCTGCTCTCACATGTTAGTCTTAATTGATCTTCTGCCTCTATTACTGCACTGTTCTCTCTGTTTTTGTCTTTTTCGTAAGTGACTGCCGGTGATGAGCTTATCGGGATCTTACTGCTCAAGAAACTCTAGCTTCTGGTTTTATTAACTTTATGTTTTCAACTTTTTCCTATTTTTCCGGGTTATGCCTGCTGATCAGCTTGTCGGGGACCTCCGTAATTAAGCTGGCCACATGGAGATGAAGAGACTAGCCCTAGGTTTACCTGGCTGGATTGCCCCTATGAGGCAACTTCCACACTGGCTACACCTCTTTGAGTGTAGTTCCACGTAGCTTCCACGTTTAGTTCCCTGTGTGAATTGGTACACATTGCTAGTGTGGGCTTTTAACAAAATGAAACCCTTAAAAGTAATTTAAATACTGTTTAACTATGGCCTCTGCCGATAGCCATTCTTCTCCACAAAACATGCTCATACTCAACCTAATTAATCTTAGACTCATCTTTTTGTGAAGCTGCTTTAAAACATCTACAAACAAGCACATAAAAACATCTAACGTCACTCTTCTAATGAGGTATTCAACCTGTCCCTGTCCGCAAAACAACAAAGACTGATGTGAGAGACAGAGTGTTAGGAAGATGTTTGGTTTAGGTAATTACAGTGGTACCCCGAGATATGAAACTAATCCGTTCCAGGGTGACGTTCGTATCTCGAAGCAAGTTTTACATGTAAAACGCCTAATCCATGCAACGGCTCTCAGAAACAACAATATAAGTAGATGAAAAAAAATGTAAAACCAGAGTAAAATCAAGTAATATTTCTTCAATCCTTAAATATACACATTGTTAATGTAATAAATGATAATAAAACACAAGCAGAATACGTAATAGGTACACAAATGTGAAACCTTACCTTGAGAGTGAGGCAATGTGTCAAAGGAGGTGGAACAGGTGGCAGAAGACATTACAGCACTACTTGTGAAATTTTCTTTAAATATTTCTCGAATTACTGACACCAACACGGTTTCAAGCACAAGCGGAGAGAATAGCGAGTGTGTTAGAAGGGATGGAGAGACGCTTCTGAGAGAGTCACAGCATTTCTCTAACTTGCGCTACAGAACAGCACTTTCCACGTTAATAACATTATTTTTTTAACACCTTGTTTTTTAATAACACCTTGACTCTAATATTTGTTATAGTACATTATAAGTAATCTATACATAATGTTTCGCTCAATTTAAAACTGATTTAAAGTGTTTTAAGGCGTATCAGCCTCTTAAGGCACACATTTTCAAAGGGAGAAAGGAGCGCAAGGACACGGAAGCGCAGTGCGACGTCACACAAACAAGTGGAAAATAGAGCAGAAATGTTTGTTATTGTTGTTGGTTAAAAAAAATCCCGCGAGACCTTTTGTAACTCGAAGCATTCATATCTCGGTGTACCACTGTACTAAAAAAATTAGTCACAAATTACTACATTTCACAGTCTTTTGCATGTATCTTTCCTGTTTATGTGAGATCATACTTTATTGTTTCTTACTTACTTTAGCTCTCTTTTTTTGGTTCTTTGTGCTCACCATTGATAAGGGTGAGCTTGATAAATTTGTGTAACACACAGTTAGCATGTGTAAAACCTTTACACTTTAAATTCAATTTTAAATACAATCATATTTGGTCTTAATCTGATCGCATTGGACTGATGTAGATAATGAAGTCAGAATAGCAAGGAATCTCTAGGTGATATTTGATGAGTATCTTAAGAAAACCATATAAAAGATATGGGGACCCCCTGCCTTTTTTGTGGGCAGTCTATGGCACATCTGTGCAATAATCATGTCACTTTGATATGCCGCACCCAGGAGGTGGGCTAGATCATAATATTCATTCATTAATTTTGTTGCCCACTAATTCTCTTTCGGGGTCACAGGGATCTGCTGGTGCCTATATCCAGCGCACACCGGGCGAGAGGCGGGGGTACACCCTGGACAGGTCGCATTTTAAATGCTGTATCAGGACGACAAAAAAAAAAGTTCAGGTTCCACCGAGATTTGAACTCGGATCGCTGGATTCAGAGTCCAGAGTGCTAACCATTACACCATGGAACCGATGATGCATTGAGGAGCAGTAAAGTTGTTATAAACATGTAAGTCGCTTTTCTTAAAGTCAGTAACGTTTGTATACGTTTTCGTATTCTAAGCGTTACTAAGCTGACTTTCTTCGTTTCAGAACAGGCCAGTAGTCCGTCTAAAAACGTGCACAAGGACGTTCATTTTGACGTTAAAGCAAGAATATCCTCCAGTCCATGCGGTGGCGGCAAAATTTTGTTTACGGGGCAAGATTCAGACTGGATATTCTTCGAAGGAAAATCAAGCAAGTTGTGTTTCGTTGTGTAAGATTATCGTTCTTTGGATGAATATCACACAAGTAAAAATTAAGTGTGGGGTATGGTTATTTTCAGCAGAGGTCACACTTTTTTTCACTCGTTTTCTCTTTAATAGTCAATTTACTGGAAATTTGTAATGCCGATCAAATGCGTGGCTTATGGCTGTGGTAAAATCGGGGGGCAGAATGTATCGATGTTCAGATTCCCCAGCAACACCGAGGAGTTCATCAAATGGGAGAACCAGGTCCAGAGGACTCGTAAAGGCTGGTTCGCTAAGAGCTTCTCGCATTTATGCTCCGGACACTTCTCTCGGGACAGCTTTGAACCGAATTCTTACGTTGGCACAAAAGCAACAGACTGCAGAGGACTCAGGCTGAAGCCTGGAGTCGTGCCGACGATTTTCATCCGACCACCGAGCGGAAACCACGGAGGCATCGATGCTCCCAGTAACTTCTGTGGGAAAAAGCGCGAAGTAACCACGGAACCTGCTCTAGTGAGGGGCTTCTTTGTTAGAAAGAACACTGGCCCTATATTGTTGTGAATTCGTTTAAGTTTTCCACTGTTAAAGACATTAATCAATAATTTATTTTGAAAGTATTTTTGTTTTCTAAAATTATTAAATCAGTGCTTTTCAACCAGTGTGCCATAAGATATTGTCTAGTGTCCCATAGAAAATTGTGCAATTTCACCTAACTTTATTTGGTCTAAATCACCCTGGTCTAATTGGTTTTACAAATATTTTGTCAATATAGGCTAAAGAGTTACGTTTTAAACATTTCTTTCTGGTTATGTTCCCTTTGCTGCATAAAGGTTGACAAACACTTGATTAAATGACATTATTCTCTCTTCAGCAGGAACAAGAAATGGCATTTTCAAGTCCCAACCAGAGCTCTGAAAAAAGCCACACCATGCAGGAAAATTCCAGCCATGGTGACTTTAATTTAGCAAGGAAACATGTGAAGAAAACTGACGATACTGGTGAATTCACAATTAATAACATCCACAGCTACAATCCATGGAATAACGTCCCTTAACAGCTCTTCTTGTCTTGTCTACAGTCACATGTGAAATGTGTGGAATCACTGGCCTCGTCACCAACTTCTTCTCCAAGACGAAGCGATTCTGTAGTGCAACCTGCTCACGCTCCTTTTCATCCAGTGCCAAAAAATCATCTGTCCTAGCACGTCTGGAGGTGAGATTCTCTAGACTTTAAAAGTACTTAATTTCCTAAGAATCTCAACTGTAAATTATTTTATTGTACTTCTGTACATAGGGGAGGTCAAACAAAAAGATGCCTTTTCTAAAACCATATCCTCAGCCTGTGATTGTAGAGGCACAGTCAAAGCTGAGCCAGGAGCTTCCAGAAACCCGAACATCTGTACAAAATGGTGAGTAAACACATAGATTACTCTAATGTTTCAGTGCAGTGAGCGTTGTGATGCCCATTTCAGTTTAAAAAAATACAAACGGTTTGGTTTTCTAAGTTTCTCTTCCTGGATTTGACTGGGGCAGTTACCTGGAGAAAAGCGGCCTCCTTGCTGCTCCTGTGTCCTGCTTCAGACACGTGAGAGGAGTTTTACTCTACTTGGAAGAAGTAAAGACAAGTACAGAAATAAGTAAAGGCCACCTCTGCTTGCTTCACAGGCACCACTCTGCGCTCAGTGGGATGATGTCTATGTGGGATTGAAGGTGGAGGTACTGAACACCCGTACAACATCCCCCAGTAAGGTGTACTGGATCGCCACTGTTATACAGCTAACAGGTAAATAAACTTGCTTGTAAAACTAATTATTTATTTTTTTTAATTATTATAATTATGGACTTGTGTGTACTTATACACTCACCGCCCACTTTATTAGGTACACATTGTTAGTACCTGGTTGGACCCCTTTTGTCTTCAGAACTACCTTATTCCTTCGTACTGTAGATTCAACAAGATACTGGAAGCATTCCTTAGAGAGTTTGGTCCATATTGACATGATGGCATCACGCAGCTGCTGCAGATGTGTCTGCTGCACATCCATGATGCGAATCTCCCATTCCATGCCAAAAGTGCCCTATCGGATTGAGATTTGGTGACTATGGAGGCCATTTGAGCAAAGTAAACTCATTGTCATGTTCAAGAAACCAGTCTGAGAAAACCAGTTATGACATTGCGCATTATCCTGCTTGAATTTGCCATGGGTTTGCTGTGGTCATAAAAGTGGTTGAACATGGTCAGCAATAGGGGTGGGCGATATCATGATATTTAAAATATATCGAGATATTTTTTAAACTCGATATGAATTCTGGCATATCGTACATATCGATATAATGTCTTATTTTTAATTTTCGCCACTTTGCTTGTGTGCCTTCTCTGTGCTGCGCTCGTCCGCGCCTCCTTGCTTTTGTTTCCCCTCCCCTTGCCTGTCGTCTCATTCAACATGGCGGCGCCCGCAACCAGCCCGGAGGCTACAGAACTTGTTGCAAAAAAAGAACAGCTGGCTCCATTATATGGAAATACTTTGGTTTTAAGTCGTCAGACGAACAACAGACAGATGTCTACTGCCGTGAATGCCGTGAAAGTTGCTGCCAACCAAAGCTCAACTAATCTCCACAATTCTATAACGCGGAGTGTAGAATATGAAAGAGCGTGTGACGCTTGTGCCAGTGAAAAAAAGGAGCCTCAAGACGAACACATCATCCCAAACTCAAACCTTTATAGTTAGCTTCAGCGTCACAAGAAAATTACATCACAAAAGCAAACAAGATATATTAGGGTAGCGGTTTCAGGAGAAGAGCAGCGCACACACTTCTCTCTATAACTCTCCTCGCGCACGCGCACACACCTGCAGCGCACACACTGAGGGCTCTGGGGCGCAGCTCTTAAAGGGCAACACATAATATGGTAGAGTCCGTGGCATTTCACATACAGTCGTTGAACAACGTGGCTTTAAACGTATGCTAAAAACACTTGATCCCAGTCAGATACAGTTTACCCAGTCGGCATTACTTTTCGAGACAGGAACTCCCGCGACTGTACACTACAGAGAGAGCGCGGCTTGCTGCTGAATTGGAAAAGGTTACTTACAACAGAGGTCCTGCAAAGATGAGCTTGAGTTGTTTTATTTTTGAATGAAAAGAAGGCAATGTGTATTATTTTACAGTTAAATTATTATTTATGCTATCAGGGATTTTGTTTATATCCTAAATCTTACAGGAGCACTTTGTCCCTTCGCACTGCCTGTTTTTTGTTGTTTTATTTTTGGATGAAAAGGCAATATGTATTTCTTTATTGTTTAATAATATGTATACAAGGATTTCTGAAAGAAAATTTGCAGAAGCACCTCTGAGCTTCAATAAAAAACGACTTTGACATTTGTATTATTTTTTTTTTTTTTGCAGTAGGGTTTTTTTGGGGTGGTGGGGGGGTGGTGGTGGTTATAAATCCTGTAAAGATATCGAGATATATATCGTATATCGAGATATAGCAAAATATATCGAGATATATTTTTTGCTTCATATCGCCCAGCCCTAGTCAGCAACAATACTCAGGTAGGCTGTGGTGGTGAATTGATGCTCAGTTGGTTCTAATGGACCCAGAGTGTGCCAAGACAATATCCCCCACACCCCTTTACCATCACCACCCGCCTGAACCATTAATACATGTCAGGGTAGAAGGCATGTTTTTGACACCAAATTCCATCTCTACCATCTGAATGTCGCAGTGGAAATCTTAAGACAAGCCATTATTTCCCCAATCTTCTATTGTGCAATTTTGGTGAACCTGTGGGAATTCGAGCCTCAGTTTCCTGTACGTAGCTGACAGGGGTGGCACCTGTCACCAACCTTCTCAGCTTTGACATGTTCTGAGATGATTTCCCGCACACCTCGATTATAGCTAGTAATTATTTGAGTTATTGTTTACTTTCTATCACAGCTTAGCATAGATCGTTGGAATCCAGAAGCATTTTCGTGTAAAATTGACTCTTTTGGGGTTACATTCTATTGAAAGACCAGCATATATTGATATATTAGTAAACCATAACCCTATTTTCCGCTCTAAAGTTTTAAACAAAAAAATCAATGTGATTCTTATATGAAATATCCTGATGCATTGATTCAATGATCTATGCTAAAAGTGCTCTTGCCAAATCTGGAGAAATGCTAGATTCGATAATGGTAAGAAAGTACTTATCTCAGGGTTTGGATGGAGAATGAACTCACGTCAAATAAATTAAACTGTTCCTTTAAAACCATATTGTTGTGATCACCAGGAATAGTAAAAAGAAAGCAGTTCTTGTATGTTCATTATGTATGTTTATTGTTTACCCTGTGATTCTTCTTTCTTCACAGGATATATGGCTCTTCTGCGCTATGAGGGCTTTGAGGATGACACTCATGACCTGTGGTGTAATTTAGGCTCCGCTGATGTCCATCCCATCGGCTGGTGTGCAGTAAACAGCAAGCTACTTGTTCCTCCTCAAGGTATATGATCATAGCAATGTGATATGATCAATAGTAATTACTTTTACACTGTTTTTATTCTCGAATAGTCCCTATTGGTGCACAATGCTTTCAAACAACCAGTTAAAAAAATCATTGTCAAATCAAAATTGCTAAAAAATAATAAAAGCCATGTGAAAGATTTTCCAAAAATGCTTCATAAAACAGATCTGAGCTGATAACCAGAACACGCCTGTAGCCAATGATCGGTAACTGAGCATTGTTTCTCCCGAATGAAAAAAAAAACAGATTTACCGAAAAGATTGTAAAAGTACAGTTTTATGACCTTATATAAAATGAACTTATCAAGATCTTATGAAAAAAAGATAATGTTGGTTCTTAGCCAATTTTAATAAGCAATGAAAGATACATTTGTTATTAATTTTTTGCCATTAAGCCACATGTTTTCAAGCAAATTAAATTAATAAATTTGATAAAATCTGCAACCACCTTTCAGCCTTGCACTGAGTGAAAAATCATTGTAATCATAATAAAATGTAGCAATTGGGGAACATAACAAAATTGAGGTCCATTTAGCTTCATTCAGTATATGTCTTAACAGATGTGAAGTTTTTCTGGATGTTTCCAATGTTGTGTATTTTTTTCCCCGCAATAAAGAAGTCCAGCAATACGTCAAAGACTGGAAATCCTACTTAATGAACAGACTGGTTGGAGCACACACACTTCCTGTTGATTTTCACATAAAGGTGAGAGTATTACCAAAAAAAAAATATTTTATTGTGCTCTCCTTTTCTGATTAATTAAAGGAATTACTACTGTTTTTTTAGATGGCAGAAAGTTTACATTGCCCGTTCCGCCAGGGGGTTCGGGTAGAGGTTGTAGATCGTTCACAGGTCTGCCGGAACCGACTTGCTGTTGTTGATACTGTGATTGGAGGTAGACTGAGGCTGCTCTATGTAGACGCAGGGCTTAAAGCATCGGCCGAGATGCTGTCAGACTTTTGGTGCCACATGCAGAGTCCTCTAGTTCATCATGTGGGCTGGTCTGAAACTGTGGGCCATTTAATCAAGGAAACAGGTGAGAGCTTTGGACTGACCCTTGGCTGAAAATAGATCCCTGCACGATCTGCCACATGTATGCGCATCTAGTTGATGTCTATATATGATTTTTATTAGTGATCGGTCGTTCTTGAACCATTCGTTCATATTGAATGAATCTTTGATATTACTCAGGAATAATTAATGTTCAACATTATTATTGGTTTTCGAGTTTAGCCAGTTCTTTAGAATCCAAGGATTCCAAAAAAGAACAAAGCTTGATAGTTTCTGGCTTATACTGCATTGGCAACATTAGGGAGCAGTCACATGGCAAAAGAACGAAAGGACTGAAGAACTAAAGTTAATCAAATTTATTAAACCAATTCCCAGTCTAGTTGGACTGCACTTGTTAATGTCAGAGAGTTTATGTGTTGAACGGAGGAGACACATCATCACAGATCAGTGATGAACCAGACTAAAGACCCAGGTAGGATTAAGTTAGAAATCTGTTATTTCTTGTGTGATTCGAAAGGTGATTAATCCAGGCACTTAAGTTAGTTTCTAATTTCATCGTCTTTTTATGATGTATGTTGGGAAGTAACACACAACATTTCATTTTAAAATAACGAGACTCAAAAGATCAGTCAGTAAAATGATCCGAACGTCCCATCAATAATTCTTACATCCCTTACCCTAAGAAACCATGAACAACCACAGCACGTAAGGAAAACGGGACATTTTCAACTACAAGTACTGACATGCACCCGAACCGTAGCAAACATTGCAGAATCACAACAACCCTGATGTAGAGATCATCACAAAGACGCACACGTGTGTGGCAGGTCACCGACAGGTGTACATAGTGTTGATTTAAACTCACTTTATTTTAGTCTTTCTCACCTCAAAGTTTAATTTGATAAAGAACATTTGAAGTGGTTAAACTACGAAATTAATTTCAGATTCTATTAACTTTGTCTTCATGCAGTAATCAAACTAAATTATTCAAGCCACCTGTGAGGAAAAGGAGTCAGATTTGCAGTGTGAATGTACGCTGGGGAGCTAGCAGAGTTCTAATAATTGTTTTGTGCATGTTTTTTGGCACAGATATGAAAGTCAAGACTGGCAACCATCCCGCATTTCGCCAGATTCCTGAAAACAGTATTCCAGAGCAGTTCCTTAAGGTTAAGGCATACCATGTTCAAAATAACATTCAGCTTTCATGTACGCACCTTTAATTTCAAGAACTAAACATTTGAAAGCCAGACTGTTTGTCAGCCTGAGCATAACCTCTGCAGTGTTAAATAGAAAAGATGCAAAAATGTCCACTGAGCTCAATGGGCTCTTTCTTTATAATAATATCTTGTGAATGTGCTAGAGAAAGAATGAGACTTTGAAAAAGAGCAAAATAACTCCAAAGGTTTTTAATAACTTTAGGGTAGAGTAAATAGTTTTTTTTTTCAATATTTTCTAAATTCAAAACTATATGAAACAAAAATGTTGAGTCATTTGGTGTGTATCTATATTTTTAAAAACAGCTGAGGACAGTTTACATGGGAGCTACGTTTTTCGAAGAAGGCATGAAACTTGAGGCCATCGATCCACTAAACCTGGGAAACATCTGTGTAGCATCTGTCCGGAAGGTATAGCAAGGATATTTTTCAAGCTCTTATGCTGTATACGATGCCTTGATGAAATGACTTCTTTTTTCCAGGTGTTGTTGGATGGGTATATCATGGTTGGCATTGATGGTGTGGAGATCGGTGATGGTTCGGACTGGTTTTGCTATCATGCTAGCTCACATGCTATTTTACCTGTTGGCTATTGTGAAAACAACCAAATTCCTCTGACTATTCCTCCCGGTACAGTCTTACTTTGTTTAACCACTTGTCCGCTTTTTAGTTTACTTTTTAAAATATGTTTGTTGTTTGCCTTTTTTCATTAGGTTATGATCATGCAACCTTTTCATGGCAAAAATATTTAGAAGAAACAGGATCTTTAGCTGCTCCAAGACGACTTTTCAACACGGTAAACCTTGAGTTCTAGTGTTGCACGACATGAAGAACTATAAATTTCCAATTAAAGCTCAGCACTTATTCTTTTATAGTTAACCATAACTTTATTGTATTGTGTATTAGATATGTGTCTGTAAAACGGTCTACACTTGAACTAGATTGAATTTGAACCCTCTAGCACCATCGTTTGTTCAAAGGTGTAGTTTACAAATGACGTTTAATGTAAGGCATATAAATTGTGTTCTTATTTTGCTCAGTTGTCATGAAATATGAAGTAGATATTTAACCGAGCATGTTTGCCAAAATTCATGGAAGTCAAATCTCTTCAATGAACATCTTTCAATCACCTAGCAAACTAAAGGCTAAGTCTCAGCAACATTTTCTAGTTTTGACACCTAATTTGTCACTAAGGTTGTTAGAGTGTTAATATAAAAGAGCTACTTACTCGTATGTTTTAATGTGATGGAAATCCTCAGGATGAATTAGGACATGGTTTTAGACCAGGCATGAAACTCGAGGCAGTGGACCTGATGGAGCCCAGACTGGTGTGTGTAGCCACTGTCCAGCGCTGTGTTGGACGGCTTCTTCTCCTCCACTTCGATGGCTGGGAACCAGAGTTTGACCAGTGGGTTGACTGCCAGTCACCTGAAATTTATCCTGTGGGTTGGTGTGAAATTACTGGCTACCAGCTGCAGCCTCCTATTGGTCCAGGTAAAGTTTGTATCAGTTTTTCTATTAAGGAATATTAAAGGCTTCCAAAATCATGATGTTTTACATCATTTTAATAGAACCACCTCAAGGTCAGAAGCGCACAGGCACTGGCAAAAAACCAAAGCATTTACAACGGAAAAAGAGTAAGTTCACTAGTTTATTGTGGATCTCTAGTGGCAAAATCATTTATATACTGTGTGTTTTCTGTTTTTTCCTCAGGGAAAAGGTGGGTGAAGAAAAGCACTAAAGTAAACTCGAAGCAGCCTGCAGAAAGCAATGAGAGCACAGAAGAGAATCCTTCACAAGAGGTTCCGAATCCTTCTTTCAGCACAGCTGAATTTTTAAAGATAAAGCCTGAACCTGAGGAAGAAGGTATATGTTACGGCTCTACCTTAAGATGTACATATTAATGTTTTTAATTTTCACGTTTTGTTCTCTCTTGTTCACAGTTATTGCAGTCAAAGTGAAGGTGGAGGAGATGGAAACTCCCATTATATCCAGTGTCCCGAGCGATGAAGGCAGTGGCCTGGAAGTCTTGAAGAGCTTTAAACAGGAAGATGAAGCCTAGGGAAACATTTAAACCTGTTCAAACCTATATTTTAAGTAGAAATGACACTGTTTTGCTCCAAACGTATTTTAGAAAGTACATGGATTTTTTTTTTATTGCCAGTTTAAAATGAAATGAAGTAACTTTCCAGTAAAACATCGGTTGGCACAAAATTAAGAATTTTATCTCTTCAGGTGCTTTCAAATCTAAATGCAAGATTGAAAAAATAAATTTTTTTTGCAATGACAAAACATACTACTTTGATGCAATGCATTCCAGAATTTTGACATTCAGGTGGAACATTATAAATAAATATTTGATAATTTCCCACAGCACTGAGTTGTTCATTTATACTGTCTTTGCAATTTAAAGCTGCTTAAATTGATATTTTAAAACAATTCTTTTCAATGTTCTATTCCAATTATTCAGTTCTGTGAAGGTAATGAATATCTGGGTACAAAGATCATGTTGAGTTTATGAAATATATTGCTCTAATGCTCAGAGTATGAAGTAGGAATATTATTATCTTCTGGTTAAACTTACATTTTCTATGAGCCATATTTGATTAAGCTTTTCCTAATATTAGTCAAACAGCGATCAATCCAGCTGTCCAAGTTATTTTCTAATTTCAACCTCTAAATTGGGCTTTGATTTCAGAAAACAAACAACTAGAAGACTTTGACCTGGCCATTATTAAATTATTAATGTGAATGCACAATGCCCTATTGCAAAAAAAAAAAAAAAACGATGCATGATTTTTGTGTTTTTGTCGTGAAATTATTTGAATAAACAAAAACACCCTCATGACTTAGTAGTGTAGTATACTAAATAGTAGAGTATAGTTTAGTCTGATTGAACATACATTGTATATTTTCGTGCATACATGTGTAATATTTTTTTTAATGAAAATAAAATCATTTAAATGTTAATGTATAAACGTCTCTGTTATGTTGGGTGTTATATTACTTTCATAAATGGCTACTATAATAGCTCACTAACAAAAGATAGATCAACTTATTTACAAAAAAAATACACATTTAAATTTCTCAAATGAAAGCAGTTTTTTAGTTTTTAGAGAACACTTGAGGGTTCACCTATAGAGAAACTTATAGGTTGACACCCACTTTCCACTATCACATCTACTGGACTTTGGTAAATGCATTTTTGACTACTATTTTTGCTGTTCTTACATGTATTTAGTTGATTTTTTTGGTTGTTTAATTTTATTGGAGGCAACATAAAAAGGTGCTGGGTCAATTGCTTTTTTGGGGATCTTTAATAAATAAAATGGACTGGCGATCTGTCCAGGGTGTACCCCCACCTCTCGCCCGATGTGCCCTGGAGATCTTAATGAAACTAAGCAGGTTGGAAAATGAATGAATAAACAATTCTTATTTTTTGTCCTGTTCCATAAATCATTAATAAATTCATCCTGATGTCTTCGTCCTCATTTTCTGCTCTGCAATTTTGTTAGACTTGCCTTTGGCTTTTCTTTTTACTATCTTGACTTTTGGAGGACTCTTTTGTGTAGATTCAGTCTTTGTGGCTTTGGTAGGTTTTGGGAGTGGGGCAGAAGAGGGCTTTCCCCCTGGGCAACTCTTGAAAACATGGACATCTTTGACTTTTTGACCACGGAGTTCTGGTGGGTTAGCACAGGTGGCTCTGACCTTCAGGTTCACCTGCTCAATCCACCTGGAAGTGAATGGAACAATGCAATAATCAAATGTTATAGAAGTATGAAATCTCATCAAAGGTAGCACTCTTCACCAATAATTTACCACACACACTTTCTAAAAAGCTTGGATAATGGATAAGAATGCATTATTAGGATGCTCTTCTTGTCAGACTTAATTTTAGAGATCCCGCTGTAATGTGAAACTAAAGAAAACTTACTTGCGAAGAGGCAAAAGTGGACAATCACAGAGCAGTGGATTTTCTGCCAAGTTTATGACCTCAAGTCCTGTGAGAGGAGTCAAGCCTGGGAGCTCCTCCAGTTGGTTCCCTTCAAGAAACAAACTCCTCAAGCCAGATCCCAGTCCTGATAGAAAATCTTTAGAAACCTTCGAACACAAGAACATAGTGGACTGATTTCATCTAGATTTTGTAATCTCGGAGCATTAGAGGAACTGTTTTCCTTACCTTTTCTAAACCCATATGATTAAGATAGAGATGTTTCAATGTGGCAGCGATTGGTTGAAAAGCTCCAGGGCCAATCCAGCGAATAGGGTTATGGGAGAGGTGAAGCTCTGCAAGGCTGCTAGCTTTGGAAAGGGCCATACTTGGAACATCTTTCAGTTTATTGTTACCTAAATGAAGAGTGTCTAGGTCGGGTGCTGGATCAAAGGCACTGGGAGAGACTGTTGTGATGGCATTGGATGTGAGATGGAGACCCCGCAGGTTTTCAGCACCAGTTAGGAACCCTGCTTCCAGTTTAGCAATAGCGTTATTCTCCATATGCAGAGCCAGCAGACCAGGCAACAGCTTGAATGCTCCTTTGGGGAACTGCGTGAAGTGATTTTTCCCCAAGTGGAGGTAGGTGAGTTGGGGTAAACCTTTAAATGCCTCAGGGGTCAATGATGTGAGGTCATTTTCAGAGAGGTAGAGGTAGATTAGACTCTTCATGCCAGTGAAGGCCCCATCCTCTATGTCATGGATCTTGCACCGCTGCAGATGAAGGGAAACCACTTCTGCTAATCCTGGGAAACTGTTAGCTGGGATATAATGGAAATGGTTGCCCTGCAAGTCTAGCAAGCGAGCATCTGGAGAAAATCCACGGGGAATTTTGGTGTGACCTTTGTTTTCACAAGAAGAATGGCGGTTCTCACCCTGCAGAAGTAATGGGAGTTAGTGAATATATAGTAGGCATGGTCATAAATGGAACTGACTGTTTTTATTTTCATTTTAGGGCCCAAACCAAGACAAACGCCTTTGAGCTCTATACTTTATGCAATTTGCATTTTTCTTTGGTCATATGGTGTGATGTTGATGCGTCACTTTTTAAAAATGTAGTACATATTTTCCTCAAACATTTTAATCATGAATTCTCATGATTTGTCATTTCTTTGGGAAAATTAAGTCATTTGGTTAATTTTTTTTCTCAATTATCATGGAAACGAGGGCATCGCACCTCAAATCTTTCAAAATATTTTCAATAAATTATCCTAAACCTTATGACAACGGTAAAAATTGATTGATAATCTTATTCATACTAATTTCCTTGTGTTTATTGATATTTAGATAACATACCACAAACACAGCTGTTTTTGTCACAATTGTGAACGTCACACTATTTGACACGATTTTTTATGTTTGGATATATATATATATATGCAGAGATGGAAAGAGTAATGCAATATGCTACTCAAGAAAAAGTACTGTTACTTCAATAAAATTTTACTCAAGTACAACTAAAAGTACTGACCAAAAAATCTACACAAGTAAAAGTAAAAAGTAACTCTTCTAAAATTTTACTCTGAGTAAAATTTACTGAGTATTTTTTTTTTATTTTTGAACAACAGTGGTGGGTGTGTGATTCTAGTGTAGTTAAAAAAAAGTAAAAGATGGGGATATAAATTTAAGCTGGTTGTTTTTAATTAAGGAAACAACTTTACAAATTAAAGTGCAATAAAAACAAATAAATAAAATACAATAAAAATAAATAAAATAACCATATAAAACATTTAGGGAGGTCATTTTAGGGCAAATGATCCCATAAAACATCACAACCACTGAATATGGCATAAACTGTGGACCGATGAGCAGAGCATGCTTTTGTTAAACACCATACAGTAGTGCAAAAGTAAGCCATAATGGGTCAGAGAAATTCAAGCATTTATGAAAAAAACTGTGCCATTGTCAGATAACAGACCATTCTGTCTACTAATAATAAAAAAATATTGTTTAATGGCCTTTACTGGATCATAAAAATATAAACATTGTTTATTTCAGTAGCAGTCCACGACTTGAGTCTACTGTAAGTTATCCACTTTCACAGCCCAAAAAAAATCTATTACAATTTGTCATTTATGTTACGATAATGAGAGAAATCGCAAATGCAGAGTCAGCTCACGCATTGAACTCAGTGACAAATCAAAACGCTTTGATTGGACACCGCGTTCTCAACAAAAGTGTTTGATTGGTTATACAGTAATGCCCAATAATTCTAACACGACATCTGCTGCAGATCAATTCTAACTCTTTTCATAGACTTCAGTAAATCATGACACTGGTAATAGCTTAACGTTAATTGTGCATTGACAATTTTGTTCCAAGTTCCTGTTGATTTCTAACCCTAGTGCTAACCAACATTAGCAATGTCAAGCGCTGTATATTGTGATATGTTTTGAGCTAAAGACTCGGTTTGAAAAGGAACTTGTTTCAGCATTTCAGAGTTGACTCTTTAGTATTTAAGACTATAATTCGAGTATTAAAGACTCTTTTAGTATTATAGGACTATAACGTTCACATTTAAAACATATGTTCCTCCATCTTAGAGCTATGCTACACACTGCACTAAAGGTCATTTTTAATAAATGATGATATGGGCACTTAAAATTTAGCTATATATAATTTTTTAAAATATAGCTTATTTTTAATTTTACGCAAATATCTAGAGATTGTAATAAAAATGCATTACTCACAATATCCAATGTGAGTAATGCGTTCAATAATGTAAAAAAAATTCTGTCACAAAAAATGGCAAAAGTTGCAGTAATTTGGTGTGGTGGTTATTATAACCATATATGTCTAAGGGACAACCCACAAGGGAAGGAGTAATAACTTGGACACTTGAGGGCATATTGCTAAAAAAAAAAAATAAATGGACTTTCAAGGGGTGTGAGAGAAATCACAGACTCCAGGATGCCAACTGGGATGAGTCTGAGGATGGAAAACTCAAGAGAGCAGACTAGAGCAAACTTTTGACTTGAACAGAACCTACAGAACTATATTTCTCTTCACTGGTTAAGTACTATTTTCTTTCTTTTTTTGTATCCTTGTCATTACATTTGCCACAATGCCTTCTTTTCAACTTACCTCACACTGACAGTTAGCAGGGCATTTGACTTTATCCGGGGGTGGGCTGGTGGGAAGAGTGGCCATCCTTTGCTCTTCCAGCTCAGCCCTCCTCATGGCCTCCTGGCTCAGACAGCGTAGGTCACCAGGAATCACTGCCTCCAGAATCTCACCGGACATATGTGCAGGGCCAGCACATGCACCCCCCAGACGAACACGCTCCTGAATGGCCCACTCACGCAGTGGCCGTAAGAAGCAGCTGCAGTAAATGGGGTTTCCTGACAGATTTATGCGAGTTAGTTTGGGGGAGCCAGGAGCCAGTGGCTGCAGGATGCGCAGCTGATTGTGGCTCAAGTCCAGATGAGTGAGACGGGGTGATAGCAAGACGGCAGCATTTGAAAAATCCTGCAGTGAGTTGTGGTCAAGGAAGAGATGAGTGAGCTTTAGCATGGACACAGACTCCTCTCCAAGGAAAATCATGGGGTTGTGGCTCAGCTCCAAGCGAGTTACCTCCGGCAGTCTGTAGAGGAGCAGAAAAATGGTAATCATTTCAGATACTTATTTATAATGGATTAGAGGAGGAATTTTTGAATATTTTTGTAAATATTTGTTTGTAGGCTAATAATCCAATACAACTGCAAAAAAACCATAAAATGACCCATAATGAAACCTGTTAAACAGAGTTCATTTTAAACCCTAAGGAATACACAAAAAGCGTGAGTTATATTTGCTTGATGTAGAACAATTAATTTCAATCATGGTCTATGCACAGAAAGGGGGATGGTCTTTATTTGTGATTAGTTTTGGTGTTTTCAAAAGCATCACAGACAACATATGTTTCCTATCTATGGGTTGATATAAAGTTATTTGTGATCATTTTTGTTAAGAATGCAGAATAAAACTGAAAAAATCTGAATAAAAGATTAAATACAAGTAATTAAATACATTTTTAAAACTTAGCTGTTGCCCTAATTAACCTATTTGCACCCACAATAGAGTGAGGCATATGTGAAAAAAGATATTGGCAAGTCACCGATAGACCTAGAATCTCACCGAGTCATCGTCTCAGTTGGAAAAAACTGCAGTTCATTATTATCCAGGCTCAAACGGGTTAGAGTGAAGAGACCTGCAAACGCTTCTGTCGTCAGGTGATTGATGAAATTGTGACTGAGTCGTAGCCATTTGATGTTCTGTAAACCCTGGAATGCCAAGTTAGGGATGAATACCAGTTGGTTGTGCGTGATGGACAAGAGGTTGAGAAAGCCCAGTTGAGAAAAAGCCCCAGGCTGTATCTCTTCCACTCGGTTTCTGTCTATAATTAGCTGCTTGAGCGAGGAAAGCCCATCAAACGACTCCTGGGTTGAAAGGAAAGTGTGTTAGGAGATGAATTCAGACAATACTATAGCGCTGTACCAATGCACCGTGCCTTACTTGGTAGAGTATCTCAATCTTGTTGTTGGCCAGATTGAGTAAAATCAGCCGGCCAAGTTTACGGAAGGCACCTTCACGTATCCTTTGAATATTGCTGTTCTGCAGAGAAAGGTGTGTGAGGTACGGAGTGTGTGTGAAAGCCTGTGTTGGAAGCTCCTGTAAGTCATTTCCTCGCAGGTCCAGTTTTACTGTTATCTGGAAGAAAGACAACAGGAAAACAACAAAATGTAATACAGTGCTGATTCCCAGAGAAGGAGAATGAGAAAGAGTTGTTATACCACTTACTTATTATTTTTGTCAATGTTATCTCGGAAATTCTGGTCACAAAGTTAATGAAATTGGTATAATTGCAGAGTTGTTATAATAAAACAATATAATCTACTGCTGCATCTGATTTGTAGATGGTCCTAATTTATGGTCAGCAAAAGGGTTAAATGCAAAAGTTATTTAAAAACATTTTTTAAATCTCTTCATAATGTTCAAGCTAAAGGTGATGACCTGAAGCATTTTGAGTAGAGTTGTGACAGTCCAAAACCATAATATTGCCCATAAATCTTGATGATTCTTCAAAATTCTGTTAACATTTAACATTCTTACCAGGATGCATATGGAACCGATCTGCATGACACATAATGGACAAAAAATTTCCAATATCTTGTATAATATTGTACTAAACATGCACATTGAGTCAAAATCTTGTACAAGTCTTTATTGTGATAATGGAGTAAAATACTCTAGAAATATTCACCATGTTCCCAAGATGCATAATTTAGAAAAATATTTTCTGTAAGACACACACATTTATTCATTCCTGTTTATTACCGTTTTGGGATCACGGGGGTTTGCCCATACCTATATAGCAGCACACATTGGGCGAGAGGTGGGGGTACACCCTGGACAGGTTGCTAGTCCATTGCTGGGGAATTTAGATTATTTTAATTAACCTGGCCGCGTGTTTTTGGAACTGTGGGGGAAACCGGAGTATCAACCCACACAAGCATGGGGAGAACATGCAAACTCCTTACACGAAGGTCAGCCTTGAACCAACAACCTTCTAACTGCAAGGCCACAGTCCTAACCACGGCGCAACTGTGCTGCCCCTCTTGTGCATTTATAAATCAGAAAATGGAGTATTTTACAAAACCAGACAGGAAAATCAAAAAATTACCACAATTAACTACTTTTCTTTTTCTTTTTAATTTAAGCACATTAAAGTATAGTCATTCACAAGGCACATACTTTACCTCATCAATGGTAGGTGGTACCTCGGTGAGATTCTTGTTGGCACAAACAACAGTGAGCTGGATGTTGTCGCAGAGGCAAAACTTTGGACATTTACCTGCCTCCACTGTGCAGATCTTCAGAGAAACCATTGCGATAACCAGCCACATGCAAATGTTCAACATTTTTTTCCTGCAGAAATAAAGAAAATGTGTGACTCAAACACACACACCTAGATTGGTTTTGATTAGAGATATGGTTGTAAATAAAAATATATTCAGTGACATACAGTTTAAAACAACTCATTTTTGAGTATCCAGCTATGAATTCTAATTTACAAGAACCCACAGAAAAAAAACCTGGGGGACAAAAGTAAAAACAAAAGGTGGCATTAAATATAAATAATATTACATGGCACATTTGTCAACAAGGTGGCCATTTGTAATTTCCAATAGAATAATTTAACATCTAAAAAGAGAAACAAAAATCAGTAATTTAGCATGCACCTCATTATACAAAGATCGACAATCAACGAACACAATGCAAACAAAGTTAAAATTATCTAAACTCAAAATTTTCGTTAAATTCGCTAGAACTGTGTCAGTGATTGACACGTGTCAATTGATCTTTTTACAAATGAACGGTTCGTTTATATATTTATATTTTAAAGTTTTATTTTATATGTGTGACTTACTGGAAAGAACGAAGGTATCCAAGCTTCCTTCAAAACGTTCCGTTACGAGATATTCCGTTTTGCTCGTAAAATCTTAAGCTCGCGGGCAATAAACCCCTGCTACTATATAAAGGTAGGTAACAGTCCTTAACATAAATATTTTACTGCTTGAGAACACAGACGAAGAGCAGAAAAACACATTTCTAACTGGTCAAGATAGAAGTTTGCTGGACGCCGAGGAGGCTGCAGACTACAGCTCCCTCTGGTTCACACAAAGACGCGCACTGTTCTCTTTCCGGCCAGCGACGATAAATAAATAAACCACGGGAAGAGAGAAGGTAGAAAACGTAGTGCACCCAGAACTTGCATAAATCTAATCATCTAAACCGCTTACTGTGTAAATAATGAACAAAGGTTTTGTCAAAAACCGTAAAACTCATGGAAGTATCCAGAATAGGCTGATAATATTTCCAGATAAATATACATTCATCTACTTATAAAATAGCCATTCACACACTCCACAGGGAGAGTAGCCACAGATATCACTGCTAAAGCTGGTTATTCTCAATACAATCTAAAAATCATTCAAGAATTTGGGAAAACTTAATATTGAGGCTCAAATCCGGACTTCTTCATATCCTTTGCTAGATTTGGCTCCTTGCTTGACTGCCAAGTTTGCCAGAAGTAAGCTTATTGATTAAAGTGTTTCTTTTTAATCTTGCTTATTACTCAAAATGTTGGTTTTCATTACCTGTGATTGAATATATTTTTAAAATTAATTGATGTATAATACCCCATCACAATCTATGGGGTTTGTGTCATGTAATGTATGTACTCGTAATGTTTGTACAATGTACTCATGCAAGATTAAGAAATTTAGTTGTAAAAGACACTGTAGTGTTAAAGATACCAAAAATAAAAAACAATTTTCCGTTAACATTTTTTATTATTACAAACAAAATGGAATGTTGCAAAAGTCAGTGCATTTGTGTGTAATTATTAAATATACAATTTAAAACCACGGTCACTGCTTCACTACAATCCAAAGACTTTAAGGATTTGGTACACAGTGATTCAACACACCAATTCCTCTCCAAAGTGTGAACAAATTAAAAAAATTCACAGTATAACATTGTTGTTAATTGATAACTAAGCTTAATAATAATCCACTTCCCTTTTCAGATGTCCCTTTATGTATAAAAATAGAAGAAAACATTCTATACAGACTAAAGATAACAAAGATACTCAATCTACAGTTCACCTGAAAAGGGTTGGGTTAAACATGAGGCACAAACTTGTGCAACCAGTCAAGTTTTTTTTTTGTAAATAAACCCGTATTTAAAAATCTCAGTGACATTTTGGGGGTTAAAATTAAACAGTGGTCCTTTTCTCCAGTGTTGACTTGAGAGCCTTGCTGGCACTGTGGCAAGACACCAAGACTTTGTCATTTCTGAGGAATAAAAAATACATAAATACTTTAGCTCATTATTCATCATGCTCAATGACATATTCTACTTAACAATTTACCTTTAACAGTGAATTTGATAAAATACTCTACTGGAAAAAACACTGGAGATGAATACAAGACTATTTTATGATTAAAAAAAATGTTTTAATGGTTCTGTTAACCAGAGAATACAGCTGTTACGAGGTACAATAAGCAGAAATAAAAAAACAAATATACTCTATGCCCTTGCAATAAAACATTAAATCGTTTAGATACCAACCGTGACATAAATGCTGCCAGAACCGCAGCATGATCCGCTGGAAAATATTCCTGAGCAACTGCATGCTCCAGGGCAAGTAAATGACCAGGAACAACAGATATCTTCTTTATCTTCTTATCTTCACTCTGAAAATGCCACAACACTACTGTAAAAATGGGAGTAAGATGAACGACAACTGCAGAGAACTACATATCAGAGTTTGGTACCTTCAAAAGTCCCAAGTTCACCATGAGTGTGGAGATGAAACTGTAAGATTGAGAGTGGGATGTGGAAAAGAAATTCCTCATTAAGGCATCTGGGGGGAAAAGGTTTGAAAAGTGTATTAATTAAATTCCTATAAACCTAAAAATCTCTGGGTATTTGGTGGATTCTAAAATACATTTGTTTTCTCTTTATAAATTGGCAGCTATATATATTGGAGTAGCAAACATTCGACCAAATATCTTTTGAAAATTGGTCCATTGAAAATACAACATGGTTCTGGTTCTGGATTTGTAAACATTTGTGGAGTACAGTAAACCTGACGCTCATACCAATGCCCTCAAAAACAGCTTGCTTTACTTCTGGATCCTCTTCATAGACTGATGAGATCTTGAGAAAAACTTCAGAGACTTTATTAGGGTCTGAAACATCAACCTGGAGATAAAGAGGGGTTATTCAAGAGAATAAATTCTCCAGGCTGGATGTTCTGAATCATCTCAGTACCTGCTGCTCAATCACCTGGACTTGTTTAGAGACAAGAGGGAGCAACGTCTCAGCTGATGGGGAGCACAGGAAGGATGCAAGTTCAGGACTGTAGTGAGACGTCTCCTATGGAGTAGAAGTTGAGTTTCTATCAATCCAGGGCTGGTTTAGTGCATCTCTAAAGCATTTCAATGTTTGCTAGGGTTACCTTTTCTTCAATCATATCTTTAGTTCCATTGACACAATTTTCCTCTGAAGCATCTCCTTCATTTTCCTCTTCCTCATCATCTTCCTCCTCATCCTCTTCATCAGGCTCTCCTTCATCATCGCTGCATTAAAGATATTTGATTAATATCAGAGTGACGTATGGATGTATATCACTATTGTTGATCTTATGGGAGAAAACATTTAAGCAGCATGAGGCTTTTTTTTTCACTTTCAAAGTCAACAGATTCCACAAGCAGCAACAACAAAAAACAATTCAATGTATTAATGAGCTAATAGAGAGCTGAAACTGATAAACTACTACTACTTTAGGAAAGAAAACGATCCAGTAAATGACTTCTTTTCAATATTTAATTCATTCAAAGAAGCTAAAAAGTCATTTCTCCTAATACCGTCTGATAGGTCTTTGTCAGTCAAATGCTTTTTGTTGACATTGATGTCACTCATGCACCATTTTGGAGGCATAACTTAGATGGTTTGTGGCGTTTACCTTACAGTGGACTGTTTGAAAGATTTACATTTTTAATTTTGATTGAAAAATCAAGTCAGTTTAAAAGTAACTATTGCTTGAAATCATTATTATCTTATATGTACTTTTTACACATTTATACACACACGTTTATGACTATGTTTTTATGTTAATATACACATTTAATTAATTGAACAATAAGAAGAAACCAGAGGTGAACACAATGAATACGACTTATGAAAATGTTATACATTACAAATGGCCGTGGTATCCACAATTTACTTTGTTTTCTTGCTGTGCAACGTCATCTTCCAATGACTGAATGTCTCTAAATCTCATGTTACCTTAGTGAGCTGAGCAAGTTCTTCATGTTCATGCGCTCCATCTCTTCCTTGAGAGCCTCACAGCCATCCTCCCCAAAACAGTTTCCTTAAAAAAAGTGTAATTCTTCAGGTGTAATCGGATTCAATAAAAAATCACAGTATTTGCTTCAAGTGCCATAGTTGAACTCCAAAATGGTAAAAACTCAACTCACTATCTCATGGGAAACAATAGAATGAGCAAACTAAAAAACAAGAGTGTTACAAAAATGGTTGACTTACAATTGAAACCTGATAATTAATTCACCATTTACAGTAGTTTTTTTTAATCAGGGTTTGACAATAAACAAATATACTAAACAAACATTTATTTTCACACATTTCATTGTGGTTCTTTCACTGTAACAGCGGCTTGAAACAATACCCTTATGACTTGAGGGTTTTTAAGGGTTTAAACCAGCCCTTTGTTAAAATAAAAATTACAAAAACGTAACATGCAAAATTATAAAACATACTTTATCATAGGTATAGCTGACAAAACATTCAGGCTTCAGAAAGAAAAGCATGCATTTACCATTGAGGTCTAGTTTCTCCAGATCAGGCTTGCCCTGAACAGCCTTTGCAACTACCAAAGCAGCTGGTTCACACACTTCCCCAAATGACAAATTCAATTCCTACCAGAAAAAAAAAATACATTCACTATGAAAAAAATCTGATTTGAATGAATTGAACTGTTTCCGTGTTGAATCATGAATCGACTGACCTTGAGCACTGGCAGTCCCTCTCTGAGGGCACCTGCTATTGCAATGGCACCTTCTGAGCGTACTAGACAGTCCCCAAAATTAATAACCTTGAGAAACTGAAGGTGCCTAATTGCCTGAACAGCAAACAAATGTCAAAATCAGTCAGTACTTTCCCATTTCTGTAGCGTGCTGAGAGTATACCTCTGCCATGGCTATAGATCCTCTTCTCGTGAAAGTGTTATCATTGAGGTTGAGCACTTGGAGGTTTGGGTTGTGCTTCAGGGCAGCAGCTAAAGCAGTGATGCCAGCATGGTTGATTCCATTCTGGGGCATATGAACCTCTTCGAGACTGCCCAACAACTGTGGGAAACAAGATGGCAGTAACGAATTGCTGTAGAATTAAGATACTATTGAATAAGTCAAAATCTAGTAATTATTCAAATTCTAGTCATTTATAAAAAAAAAAAAAAAGAAACAAAGAAAAAAGAAATAGTTTCACATTACTTTACAGAAATATAAGTACTTTTGTAATTTGTATGATAATTAAATATTTTTGTAATACATTAATCCCTCACTATATCTTGGTTCAACTACAACAGATTCAGCGCACTGTGGGTGTTTATCATGAACATATGCATTTTATACTGGGAATTGGGTCTAATACTGTACCTTAGGAAATGAAGCGCCACCATCGACTGTGCAAGCAACTGTAAAATTACTGTGTTGTCATTATGGATATATAACATATGTGTTATCGTAGGTTTTTGTAGAGTACGTAATTAATCGTTTGTTGAAAACAAAAATCTTTATACAAAATACACATTCATAGTGTGTATAATGTGTACCTTAAATGCACTAGCAAGTGCAGTGGCGCCATCATTTTCCAGACGGTTGCGTCCAGCAATGAAGACTTTTAACTTCAGAGAGGAGCCAGCTGCACTAGACTTCTTATGGCATTCAGTCAATGCTGAAGCAAGGACCTTTCAAATGAGATAAATAAAGCACTTTTTTGTACAAAATAAGAATACTAGATCTGCCTATGTGATGTTAGACTTACCTTACCGCCTCCAATGCCCATGCCACAATTATTAAGCCTGAGCTCATGTAAGGTATAGCAGACAGAGCTCTTCAGGAGACCTTCGATTCCTTTTACACCATCTGGACCAAAAGCATTATCGCTAAGATCCAGCTGAGTCAGTCTAGCTCCTGATGCCATCAATGCATTGCCCAATGATTTCTAATAATGAGACAAACGTAACTAAGAATCCATGCTGTAGTTGTATAAACGCACACTTGTCAAGCAGATGGATAATATTACCAGCGAAGGAGGAATTTCAGAGCGAAGACGACCTGTGAACAAGTCACTCCAGTGGCATTGCTAAAATAGAAACATTTCATCAAAAACACCCAGGTTAAGTTTTAAATGGGCAAAATGGCCAAATAAAAAATACCTTCAGGTCACTTTTGGCTTCTAGGGACTTTGCAATGGCTTCTGCTGCTTCAACCCCCAGTGTGTTTCCTTCTAATCTGAGAGACTGCAAACCCTGACACTGTTCGATCTCCTGTACTATCTCCTTCACTGCAAAAACAATATGTGTGATGACACCAATTTATTCTGAAGTTGATTTATGAGACAAATCTTTTACTCACCCGAATCAGCATTGTCTAACTTCAGCCCTCGACCTTTATAGCTCAACTCAACTTCTCCAACATGAGTCTTGGCCAGAGCCTCTGTGATCTCCAAAATATCTCCAGAAGCCATTGCTTGCACACTTTACTGTACTCCTGAAGTAGAAATGTTTAAACAATAGTAAAGAATCTATCATTATGTGACGGTATAGCGTTAACACATAATCATTCGTCTAATCGTGACTTATCATTCTTCCCAAGCTCGTTGTAAACATGTTAGGGTAGCAAGCAAAATTGATATAAAACGCAATATGTTGTTTATGAACTCTACAAAATATTGAGATCCATATTGACAGTTAGCATGCTAACATTGTTACCATGGGAAAACCTTCATTTGTTAGCATTGCAAATTAGACATTTAGCTTAAACTTTTGACGTGTCAGTTAATTAAAAGACAAACATCAACATTAGTCATTCATTTCCATAAATCGTTTTGAAATTGTACTATTTACCGAACACCTCAGAACAGACTCCAAAGGGAAACTTTGTAGAACGACTCAACAGTAACCACATGGAGGCGGCAGTTCTTTGAAAAAGCCGGTGCGACGTCACGTATCAAAATAAAAGCACGACTACGTCTTGAGATTTCGTTAATTAAATAACATCGCAATAACCACGTAAACAGCACATTGTCGATTCTACAGCTTTTGATTCATATACTTCGTAAAATATTTCAAAAGTTGAAGCGTTTTTTTATTGTTTTATTGTCACACGTTGGAAATACAGTGTGACGCCCCAGTGGCCTAATGGATAAGGCACTGGCCTCCTAAGCCAGGGATTGTGGGTTCGAGTCCCATCTGGGGTGGACACTTTTTACATTCTTTGTTGATCAAACAAACATAAAATAGTAGGTTTTATCTACCTGTTTAGCTGCCTCTATAGTTGTGTTTAAGGTGAATATATTCTGTAGTTTCTTGTTGCACAAGTTTGCGCAAAAACACAGTATTCGTTCCCATTACCAAGGTTACACATTAAGCAGAGAGACTCCTATAGAAACCAAAACTAACCAAATTAATATTGGGTTTTATTATTCTATTTTATTAGTAATAGTTGTTTATTTTATATTTTTAGTGTTTGGTAACCATTTAACCCCAAAATATTTTTTCTAGTGGTAACTAAGAATACAAACAAAATGGATGCTGCGTCCGATGTGTTGACACCTCCTCCCGCTCTGTACTAACTCTATGGAAACATTTTTTTTTTTATTTTAAAAGTGTGTCTCACATGGCTGGCGGAGTGAATCCAAACCGTGGTGAGCGCCCCCCTGGGATGCTTGCTGCAGAATGATTACCACCCAATACAAGTCTATAGGAAAAAGCTGAACTTTAAAAATCATTTCCTGAAATGAAATCACGGTATTTACCCAAATCGTTTTAATGATTTTCGAAAGCAGTGTTTCCCTTACCATTATATTAGGGGGGCGCCCCGCCCCCCCTTGAAGGTCAAGTTAATTTTATTTTATTTTCATCGAATAACGACAGAAGTAATTTATATATAACAGGTCTTTGCTTTTTTCTTTTATTAAACTAAATAGCATTATGTTATTTATACGATGGCATGTAATTTCTGTCTCAACGTTTGCGCGTTTACAATTGTCCTCCGTATCGCGCACGGCGGAGTTCCGCCCCGATGCGCGCGCACCGCGGAGTTCCGCTCCGCGTCGGAGAGTATGTTGCAGCAGGCAAAAATATCCGCGTTTTTTTAAACGCTCCCAAGGTGGTGACGATGACAGCACGTGTTCTGCTGCGAGCAGCAGCCGGTGCAGCTTTCCTACTCCGAATCAAAGTACAGAAAAGAGCCCAAGTGCTGCATGTCTTGCCCCTGACAAGCAGCAAATGTCTAGCCACCACAGAACGACAGGTTTTGACTCAGCTTGGCTGTCAGAGGCGAAATACTCCCCCTGGCTGTACAAGACTGATATTGGTAAGTAAGTAAATACACACATGCATGAATGAACGAATTGATAAATAAATTGCTTAATTAATAGCTAGCTAGTTAGTTATACAATGGCATTTCCTGCTTTAAACTATCACTATGTTAAGTTGATTTTTACTGTTGTTACTATCAGTTATCACTTTTAAAGCCTAACAGTTAATGTATTTACAGGTCAAAACAGACATTCGCAATAGGCTGCAAGGGGACCATCTTGCAGCCTGCATGCGGATCTCAATGAATGGGCCAGAAGTTTCAGACTATCCATACCAAGATGCTCTGGAAATGTTCTTTCAGAAGGCCAGAAAGATACACTGCAGTGACAAAAGCTGCACACTTTGTGAATAATTAACATATTAAAATAAATCTGATATTTAGTGTTTAGTTCAGTGTACAGTTGTTTAGTTATTGTACAGTAATTGTTCAGACATTATAATATATTGGTATACTGCAATTAAAAGAAACATATAAACACTATTAAGTGTTTGTGTGAGTGTTTTGCCGCACCACCCATAACACCACAACCCCCCCCCCCCCCTAAGGCCATGATCCTAGGGGAAACACTGGAAAGATATCTATACACAGAATAAACTTCAATTGTTTTTTTTCTTGGGTCAAGTTTATTTTCGCCTAGTTCACGATGGCTCAATTTTCCTCTTAAAAAGTGGGCGTGACAATGTGATTGAGATGCATTTGGTTATTTCAATGACAGTTTATATGTTTCTGGATGGGGAGTCCTGGAAGTCCATGCTGGGCATCACTGGAGACTGATGACATTGTTTACTTTTTGGCTGGATATCTTGAAGGATACCTT
Organism: Danionella cerebrum; assembly: GCA_007224835.1. Lineage (NCBI taxonomy): Eukaryota > Metazoa > Chordata > Actinopteri > Cypriniformes > Danionidae > Danionella > Danionella cerebrum. The sequence continues at coordinate 185,785 of SRMA01026683.1, forward strand.
ACAGCCTCGTAAGTGCTCATTTAAAATGAATGCTTTCTGAAGATTTGAAGAACTCACTAACACTATATTACAATATTTCTCATCAGAAATTAGGCTATGGTGCTTTGCAAACATTTTTGGAAGGTGTGAAAAATACTGTAAACAAAGAATACTTTCAGAAATACAAGTATTTTTGCAAATATACAAAATACAATCTAACTAATAGAATGTTTATTCTGCAGCCAAACCACGACCCCAAACACACAGCTAAAAGTCATTCGGAACTATATCCTAAGGGTAAAGAAGTACTGGAAGTGATGACATAGCCCCACAAAGCCCTGATCTCAATATCATAGAGTATTTCTGGGATTACACAAAGAAACAAAAGGATATGAGAAAGCTACATCCACAGAAGATCTAGAACCTTCCAACTGAGTTCCTGTGTACAATTACACCTAGAAGAACTGCTGCTGTTTTAAAGGCAAGTGGTGGTCATGCTAAATATTGATTTTATTTCAAATACTTTTGTTCATCCACTGCATTTGATTAATGTATGAAAATATATGATTAACATTTCCATTTCTGAAAGTATTCTTTGTCGGCAGCATTTGTACAGCAGGTCTTTTCAGTTCCTTGATGATACAATCCTTTAATTTTTTATTTGCAGACAGATGATAAACCATTACTTTAACATGCATTCCCAGATGATAAAGCATGACAATCTCATGAAACCTCTGAAACATTTTCTAAGGTAAGAGATGTTTATTATCTAAAGTGCCTTTTGTAAGATTCTGTTGTAATCTTTTCATGAGAGTGTTGGTGTATATGTAGCAGGGCAGGTGCTTGTTTATCATTTTATTGCCTATCATTTTAAATCACTCAAAGTATTTGATCTTACAAACAAAATTTTTTTTATTAATATTCCAAAATGATTAAACAAACTACATGTTTTTAAAATAGTGAACAGGACTCCTGGACAAGAGTGAAAACTAAATGCCTGGAGTGATCCCTTGTGGCATCATGTTGGACTTTTAGAGTCTCATATAGACAGACTGCATGCTGGGGCAGAGTACTGGGCCAGAACTAGAAAAGAGAAGGTTGGGAAAAGTGGGAAATGCACACAGATGCACACATCTTATTCTGGATTTTTGATTGCACACAAATGAACATTTTCAAGTTTCACTGAACACCGTTTTATTGGATTCATTCAATGAAAACTATATTCTGATACTATCTGCTTACATCCCATTTGATTTCAGCCAATGTCCATGTTTGAGGTTCAATCCTCAATACCATTGGGGATTTGCTAAACCTAATCCCTGTTCTCTAAAGCCTTTCCAGCCACTCTTCTAACACCTTAAGATTGCCAGGCCTGAGTCACTGTTCCGCTTTCATCAAGGTTAGAGTTAAAACTTACCATTACATACCCCAAACATCCCCATATTTTGGGTTAAAGATCCCCTGTTATCATTTTGAAAGTTTCATTATTTGTTTTTGAGGGTCTCCCACAGGTTGAATCACATGAAAAGTCAAAACACTTTCATTCTTTATATACATTTCAATAATATACACACACGCACGCATACACGCACCCCCCCCCCCACACACACACATATATTTACTGGACTAACCTGTTGCTAGGTTACCAGAGAGGGAGTGCCTTTGTTATTGCAACCAAACTTATTTGAAACCTTTTTTTTTTTATTTGAACATTTTATTACACACATTTTTTATTGATATTGATCACATCTCTATCGCAATACATATCGAGATCGTTTAATCCCCCAGCCAATTGGAATTAGGTTTGGGCAAGGGTTGTTTTTTGGCTGAAATAGCACCAAGAGTTCAAAGGGATGCCATTGGTTCATTCAAAGATGTATTTCCTGTTTGAGAATACAGAGTGCTACCCGTTCATGGTCTGCAGTGAAAATAAATTTGTGTCATATGTATTAAAATTTAGGAAAAAATATGAACAAACTCAGGTTCAAGCTTTTCAAATGATCATATCTCAATGATTCGGGGTGTTTGGATCAGTCCCAAGCTTGATAACGCATATTGGTGACGAACAGCTGCAGAAACCAATGAGTGGAAGAGATGAAATATGAGCCCACCTTCCTGATGAGAGTGTCATTGTTGATCTTGATGTCGATGTTTACCGGGGTGTTCGGGAAAGCCTCAAACACATCTTTCAGCAAAGGGATGCTTTTATCCTCACCTCCTTCACAATAACAATCTGAAATTCATTGTGTATGGAGTTTTGTGACATCACAAACAAAGAAGTCTGAAGACAGCTTGATTACACAAAATATGACACATTTGTGTGGATAAACAAAGGACCCGCACTGGATTTTATATGATTAAAGGGTTGCAGTTATATGTTTTCAATCATTACTTTGTTAATGTACACATGCTAATAAGCTATTCCTACACATACACCTGTAAAAGTATGATTTTCATCTGAGGTCTCGGTCAACACAGACTGAATTTTTGCATCAGCAGAATCTCTTCTGCTACAATAACATCACAACAAAAAATGCACATATTTGTGTTATTCTCTAATTTCTGAAAAAATAAAGAGTCCACTACTGACAAAAGCTTAAAGAAGTTCAGAAAAAAAACCAAATTACAATAAAATATATTTATTAAAACTAGTCAGCATACTAGTACCGAATATGATTGCACCCAAAGGTTTCTGCTTAATCATACACTGAAAAATTTGTGGAACTAATGGAAGGAAATACTGGGTCCGGTAACTCCTGGAAGGAAATACCGTTGCTATTTTTAGATTCCGCGCTATACTATATTACCGGCCAAGCCTATGGCACTGTGGCCTTCCAGTTGCGGGTTCGAGGCTCGCCAGTGAACTCCCTGTGGAAGGAGTTTGCATGTTCTCCCCGTGCTTGCGTGGGTTTCCTCCGGGTTCTTCGGTTTCCCCCACAATCCCAAAAACATGCGATTAGGTTAATTGAATAATCGCAATTCCCCTTAGGCGATGGATTGGCAACCAGTCCAGTGTGTCCCCCTGCCTCTCGCCCGATGTGTGCTGGAGATAGGCACCGGCAGACCCCCATGACCCCGAAAGGGAATAAGCAGGTTGGAAAATGAATGAATGAAATCTGAATACTCACCTCTTTTGAAACTCACTCCAAGCTTACAAAGGTAAGGTGGAAGATCCTAAAAACAAACACAAAATAACTGTTTATACGCATCTTGGTGTTTCCATCCAGGGTTTTTTTTTATACTATGTTCCAAAATGCTCATGAAAAGTTGGATGGAATCGCAGTTAGTATCCCAACCTCATAAGCACTTCCTTTTATAATGCTCCAGTGTGCTCCAGAGTGATTTTGGATGCCGCTCTGCTAGAAGGTTCTGGAAGAGGCTTGGAGGAACTGTGATCTGCTATATTGCATCACATTACGCAACTTCAGTCACCGGGTCAGATACGTGCAGTTTGTGATAACTCAATATGAAGCCATGTAATTATTCAAGTATGCCAGTATCACTTTAAAGTATATTACTGTGCTGTGTCTCTCTAGAGACCTCTACTCATCTCCTCTCTACTCTACATTCTGCTGTGTTTATCAACTCCTTCCTCTGTGGTGATTTAGATAAGCCTGTCGCTTTCTTTGAAAGGAACGCCATTATTCTCTATGTATTGTACATAGACATAATATAAATAAACACATATAGAACTGATACAGCTTCCTCCTCTCAGAATGAAAATCAGTGTATAACCTGCATATATGAATTATTAGTACATAAACACAAGATAACAAGTGTCTGGACTCACAGTATAAGCCACGTCAGAAACATAGGAATTGATGCCAGTGGATCTCTTCAGGTTGGAATCATGCAACACCTCGACCTGTTCATCTTTGGTTAAATGACAGTCCAACTCCAACATGTCAGGCGCTAAACAAGATGAAAATCCACAAGTAAATTAATAATTTTTTAACCTATAGATCAATGTAAGCACACATCGTCCTTAAAATAATGAGAATAGTTCAGACAAGCAGTGAACACACCCTAAAACAAAACAAGAAGTTTTGTAACTCCATAACCACACACCCAAAGTCTTTCACGCACCAACACTGCTGCTCACGCTTCCAGGCAAAGGAGTGAATTTAAATCCATTGCCATTAATTGGGAAAAAAGAGGTCAGCAGCTACAGTAACTTCTGGCTGTGGGTGTCAACGTCCATTTTTGTTACATCACATATTATGTTGTATTGACGAAGTTCATATAATTAGCCTAATGAAATTGGGTACCTGCGATGAACTGGCAACAAGTCCAGGGTGTACCCCAGTCTCTCGCCCAAAGTGAGCTGACCCCCCGTTTCCCCAAAACAGAAAAAGCGTGTATGAAGATGAATGAATGAATGAATGAATGACATTGTGTAGATCCGATGGCGTTCATCAACCACAGTATACTAGACTTTAAAAGCATTATAAAGGCAAGTAAACACATTTAGAAACTAAGTAGACCCCTATATAACTTTGATTTTCTACTCACTGCTTGAAGGCTTCCATTGTGTTCTCCAAGTTCTCACCAGCTCCTGTAGATGAAAAACGTAGGTAACTTAAACCAAAAAGAACTTTTGCATTTTTGCAGTCAGACATCGAACTGGTTCCAAGTGTTTACATTTTGACAAGGCAATATGTAGTTTCCACAGCATTCCAGGGTTCACGGTCCACGAGTGTCAAGTCAATAATAAACCCCCTGGACCAAAGGTGTTGTGAAATATGGCTTTAACATAAAGATAGGCCATTCATTTTGTGCGTGGCCAATATTCAACAAGATGGTCTTCTTCTTCTCCTTTCGGCTGTTCCCAGTTTAGAGGTCGCCACAGCGAATCATCCGTTTCCACCTAAATCTGTCCTCAGTATCCTCTACTCTTGCACCAACTACCTTCATGTCCTCTTTCAGCACATCCATATATCTCGTCTTTGGCCTTCCTCTTGACCTCTTGCCTGGCATCTCCATCTCCAACATCCTTCTACCAATATAACCACTATCCCTCCTCTGCACATGTCCAAACCATCTCAATCTGGCCTCTCTGACTTTGTCTCCAAAACAACCAACCTGAGCTGTCCCTCTGATGTGCTCGTTCCTAATCTTGTCCATCCTCGTCACTCCTAAACTGAACCTCAACATCCTCATCTCTGCTACTTCCATCTCTGCCTCTTGTCTCTTCTTTACTGCTACAGTCTCCAACCCATACATCATCGCTGGTCTCACTACTGTTCTGTACACCTTTCCTTTGATTCTTGTTGACACTCTTCTGTCACACAACACCCCTGACACTTTTCTCCACCCACTCCAACCTGCCTGCACTCGTCTCTTCACCTCTTTTCCACACTCCCCGTCACACTGGACTGTTGACCCCAAATACCTAAACTCCTGCACCTTCTTGACCTCAGCCCCCTGTAACCTCACTGTTCTATTTCCCTCCCTCTCGTTCAAACACATGTATTCTGTCTTGCTGCGACTGACTTTCATTCCTCTTCTTTCTAGAGCTGACCTCCAACTTTCCAGGTTTTCCTCCACCTGCTCTCTGCTCTCACTACAAATTACAATGTCATCTGCAAACATCATTGTCCACGGCGATGCCTGCCTGACCTCATCTGTCAACCTCATCTGTCATCTGAATTTATGTTTTAACTTGTGTAAAATCATTTTTATCTTTTGTGGCCAAACCGTGGGCTGGCAACAAATACATTCACTCCTAATTTATGCCACTCAATAAAGTGGTATAGATAGTGGGGGAAACTGGAACACCTGGAAGAAACTCAAGCAAGCATGGTGATAACCTAAAAAAACCCTTCCAGGAAGTTCATCGGTGGCCATCAAATTGACAACTTTCTCTTTGAAATGTATTACTCCATCATCTATCATCTTCTGAATTATTTAGACTTTGTAATGATCAATTGAACTCATCCCAAGTAACTCTATTTTTGGGAAGAAATTGCTTTTATTTAGTTTCTTGCAGGAGAAATTACTGCAGCATTCACCATTGACTGAATAGTTTAGTAAAGTTAGCTGCAGATTCACGGATTTGGTTTTCTCTGCTCAATAGCTCGAGACCAGAATGTTCTTAGTAAACAAATAACACATATTTTTAATTTGTAGTCAGTGAGGCAACAGGCCCAAGTACAGTACAGCAGACGCCATTACAAGTTGACGAAGAGAGCACCAAAGCAGCGCACAATGCACAACAATCGGTGCATCGTAATTTGAGTACTGCCCGAGACGACCACAATTATGACAATCATGGCTGCCCACGCTCTATTGAGGAAGGTTAAAAACAAAGGAGCCGTTTCTGCCCCTCACTACACTGTGAGAAAAAAAATGTGTACCTTCAGGGGTACAATGGCTTGTCACAATTAACCGATCAACAATAAGCAATGACTAAAGGCCTTTATACTTTTTAGAAGTACATATCTAGCCTTAATTACACAGCAGTAATGGTGTAAGAGAATGGTGTCCAATGGTGTCCTGATGCGCACCAACCGGAATTATTATCAATATTATACATGTATAATACCCCATTTATGTTTGAACACTGTGAGTTTTCCTGCTCTACTGCCCTCAAGACTTTAGAAAGATTTTGCTAAGAAGCAAGCATTCCCAATCACAGTGTGTTTCTTTTATAAAGGGAGTATATGGCCAAGAAAAAGACAAACCACTCTGGAGCTGTGAGATACCAGAAGGAAAAGCGCTGAAGAAATTACCTTATTCTCCAGCTCTTGATTCTAAAGATTCTCAAACTCAAACGGGCTGGCTTCCCGTTTGAGTTAAGAAAATAAAGAGAAAAGCAAACGTTCATTTAAGTTTTAAAGTACACTTCATTGTACTTCTTGAAGCACTAAAAGATTAGTTAAATGAACAAAACATTCGGGAAGGAAAAAAGTAGCGTCAATTGAGGTCAAAATGAGAAAAATATGTCAATGTTAAGGTTCCTCAGATATTTTAAAAGACACTGCAAACGAAAGTTTCTACTGCCACCAACCGTCGTTTTATGGAAAAGCAGCTGCTTCGGTCTTCTTGTTATCGTTGTTTCTTCGTTGATTCGTGCTCTTTTTTTATCTGAAAATACTTGTCTGATGGGATCACCGAGGCATTTCACACCTCAACCCGACTTCGTTGCGATTTCTTCTGTTTCCAAAGCTCTGTCAGCGCTCAGCTTTCTTCTCATTGGTGCATCTCGCATCTCAGTTTTATACGAGTTTTGTTTTTATTGAGTTTTTTTCCCCATTTATTCAGTTGCCTGACTTTACCTGGTTGCAATAGAATGGGAAATTAATTTGAGTGAATTGGAACAAATGTCTAATAAGTGCACTGATATAATTAGAAACGAAATATTGTATAAAATACATATTTACATTTGTAAATATTAGCAATACAAATGCTAATACACAAATATGTAGAATATTGTCCAAATAAATAATAAAAGTTAACAAAGAAATAAAAATCAACTTCTAAGCAAGTTTATACGTTTTGGATTTATCAGAGAACTAGTGGTTTTATTTACTTATTTACATTTTTGTGTTTTTTTAGCTTTGGATTTCCTTTTTTAATTCTAAACTAAAATTAGCTAGGAACTGCAGCAAAGTCTGCTCATGATTGGCCATTCATTAATTGAGGAAAGCTTCTTTTTCTGTAGTTTTTTTTTCAAACACAAAGAAAAAAAACACGGATGCACTTCACGTCGTTACATAAATCTCGCCCATTTATGCCACCTTATATGACCACGCTTCTTAAAAATGCACAAAAATAACAGCGAGGCAGGATTCGTTAGGGGTGTTTCGCCTCTCTTTTGATGCAGACACAAACAGCCAATCAGGGTGTCTTGTGTGGTGTTTGTTCCGCCTTCCTCTACAATGATTGGATGTTGATGAGAGGGTTTGACATTGATTAGCGATTGAACGCCTGAAACTTCTTTAAGCTCTTATGAAGATTGAAATATGTAACTTAAACGGATTTAAGACAGAAATAAACAAATGAATATATTTTTTAAAGTCATCAATAAAATGAATTCATTTACCTATTTTCAAATACACACAAATACTCTCAATACACTGGTTCCCTCGTTAAGTGCTGGTTGGATTACTTCTGAACGGGAAATGATACATAGAGATAAAATAAATAAAAAACACTAGTAATGAACACATTAAAAGCGTAAACGTGTAACACTGAGCTCAATTAAGTGTGAGCTGTTTGGTCGTTTACATTTAAATGACATGTTTGTGTATACATTTAAACTCTGCATCGCACTGATGCTGAACTTGCGTCACTACCGAACATCTCCGACATTTACATCAATTTCTTCGCTCTTCGAAACATTTTCACCATGGCTCTGCGTCGTTCTAGGAGAACAAGGACCCCTCCAAAACACCTGAGAGACTTCTGTTTGACGAACACTCGTGGATCTTCACAGAGGGCAGCGTTGGTCAGGGATGAGCACGACAACGGCTTTGACCTCCGTGAAAACCAAGTTCCTGGTGATGTTTCAGAACATCAGAAAAGAGCTGCAGACATTCCTGAACTCTGTTCTGCAGATTTCGTTTCTCCAGTGGACGTTTTCCAGCCAGAGCCCCTCTCCATCCACGGACACAGCATCGAGGCCTATCAGAGGATTTATCACTCGGTGCTGGAGCCCATCTTGACGTCTCCCTCTGGTCAACGGCACAAAAGTAGTCTCCCGCTGAGCCTGAATGTCAAGCAGCAGTTGTGGGATACTCTTGGGTGCCCTGTGCTGGAACACACCGAGCTCCATGGTGGCCGCTTCTTGTTTTTTGAGAGCTTCTCCAGCACCAGCAGAGGAGCAGCTCCCCAGTTCCACCTGGATGTGAGTGGAGAGCCATGCCCTGAAGAGCCAGCGAGGAAAAGGGCCCGTCGCTGAAGCAACAGACGGTTTCTTCTGTAAATAGTTCTCTTAGAAAGTAAGGTTTATTTGATCTCTGACTCTTTGTACATAGTTGGATTTTCAGGAAGCGTTGACACTTTGCTCTGTGTTCTTTCGCAGGTTTTGGGCCTTGGTTTATTGGCGGAAATGTGCCGTTTCCAGACGTCAGTGAGCAACAATCTTGCACTGTGTCAATGGATTGGTTCGGGGGCTATAAAATACATTTCTCTGGAGGATGCTTACAAACCCCTGGACATTACAAGAACTGGTGGAACTGGTGCCTCACGAGGACTGGCAGCATCACTTCAAGTGCATAAGACTCGACTGAGGGCCAGACCGTCAGCAGACCAATGCCGAGGGACAGAAGATCAGAGTCTTGCTCCGTGAGCAAAGAACATTGTCATTTATTTATTCAATAAACAAATCTTTATACGTTTTTGCTTGTTATTCACTTCAGCAAGATTTATCATTTATTTCCCTTAGCATAAAACATGGAACATATTTGAAGATCCAAATTAAATTTTCCTCTAAATGTTATCAAAACAGAAAATATGGTGCACTAACTATACATTTTTTTTCTTATTTAACCCAGTATTTCCATTCTTTTCACTTTTTTTGGGTATTATTTCAAAAGAAAAATGACCAGATATTTGATAACATAAAAGTATAGTTTTGTGTGATTGACAGCAGGAACGCATGAACACATGCTATCAAACCTTTCTGCTGCTGCTGCTGCAAAAAAAAAACAAAAAATAATAAACACACATACATTCCTAAGATCATGTCATCAATACTAATAACAAAACCAAGAATTTTCACTCTTTACATGAAAATCTAATGTGGTTATATTTGCATTTCAGCCATTATTCAAAAATCTAGGATATCCATAATATCGGAATTAAAATATGAGCTTTAAAATATAGCATATGTGCATAATGTGGTGAAAATGGCACATGTTTCTATGATTAAAAAAAATGTTGGGTAGTAATAATAAAAAAAAATGCAAAGGTCAAGCCCCAAAAGCAATAAGGAAAATATTAGGGTTATACATTTTTTTTATTTACATTTTAATGTTTTTTGTTAAAGAGCTATAGAAAAAACAAATATTAAGTGAGTGATTTCTAACTTATCAAATGTCCGTCAAGATAAGTTGATGCCAGTACTTAGCAATGTGCTTAACATTTTTAGCAGCCTGGCCATCCTAGAAGAAGAATCTATAAGCATGAAAACTAAAATATTAGATGTAATGGATGTTTACAAACTACATGAGTCCACTTACCTCTGACTGAGGTCTGTGACAGTCTGCTGGTGACTGTTCAAAGAGTTTCGCCTTTTTGTGCCCAAACTTCTCCTTACTCTTCCTCACCTCATCATTATGGACCAGAGGTGCACGCTCAGTTTTAAATTTGCGTTTGAGGGACTGCTGCCAACACAAAAGGGAAAAAATATAGCACGGTTCAGGGAATCCAGCCAACATATCTTGAGACAATGTGGTTTTGTAAACACATAAACGAAACAGAACCATCAATTTCTGTCAATTAAAACTGCTGAGATGCAAACGATATCTAAGATGATATACTTCATGGAACAACGACCTTATGTAACTCTTAATGCAAAGTCTGCCATTCCTAGTAGCTTACATAGCCATTCCCTTCAAGATCCTTTAGGAAAGGATATTTCCCAAGAAGTGCTTTAGTCACCTGCACATACTCTGCATTGGTTGGAAACCTGAAAGAGTCAAGTACAGAAAATGAATTGACCCCTTTTTTCAATTAAATATATAAATGTCAACATAAATACTTAAATGTAAATAAAGGTCAACAAAGCACTGCTTTATAGATATGTATTAAAAGTAATTATATTGCTTTGCCAGACTCTGATTTACAATGTGTGTTCCATCATGGTTTCATGAAGAACTACTGTGCCGATCCTTGGAGTACTTCTGGCATGGTTCTTTTTTTACCAAGCTCGGCCTAAAGTTCTAGGAAAGGGTGGAATGACAAATCCAGCAGACAGTCTTCCACTCGTTGCATTTCTGCAGTGAGAATTGGGTAGTATTCAAGAACTTGCATTGTAAAAGTGATGATAAGCCAGTATGCTTAACACTTTTAAACTCAGGAATTTGTATATATTTACTCATGTACCAAAAAAATAAGTAGTGCTCAACTGATATAGATTGGACAGTTGTTTCTGTGGCCTATTCAGTGTCTTGAGCGTTGTCATGCGGTAGAATAATGTCAAAATTACAAATTACACATGAACCGCTCGGGGTACAATCCGATTGGACAACAAGAATTTCAAAAATTCTGCAAAAATCCTCCTTTTAACTTAAAGGCAAAGTAGTAATTTGATTAACTGTAAATTAAAAGCCAAACTTAAAACATATCGTAGCAGTTTAAAACTACGATGAAAATGCTCTCTTTTTATTTAATGTGTTTTATAATTAAAGGTTGTTATCTTGGTCTGAAAAAAATAAACTGTACTGCTTTTTTATGCATCTTAAAAAATGATGAAAATGATTTTTTTACGTTCATTAACGTTGACCTTATGTCAAACAAGTTATTGTACCTTTGTTTGGGGGTTACATGGTCCAATAATGGATCCTCTGACAGTTTGAAACATATTTGTACTCCTTTCACCCTTAAATGGGTATGCATGAGTACCGGTACCCTTAGGTGCGACAGTGATCCATTGAGGGTACAACTTCACAATTTTGTGTCACAAATGGACCCCAACAGTACTCTTTTTTTTCTGACAGTGTAAAGGACTTTTTAAAATCATCCAGTTGTGTTCAAATGACACAATTACTCTGATTTTATTGAATGAAGAGTTTATTATAATCAATTTAGGGCATGTGACCAGACTCATCCATCCCTGTTCCCCGACGGGTGCTCCAGATTATCCTGTGTGGATGGAAAACTCTTCCTTAAAAAAGCCCTGTTCCAGTCATTCAGGAGGAAGGATGGGCATGAGAGAGTCTGAAACCCAGGTACTCTGGGACTTATCCTGAACTGCTGGGCTTGACATTTGAACGGTTTGAACTCTGTGAGCTTTCCTGCTCTACTGCCATCAAGACTTTGGAAAGATTTTGCTCCTTCGCTGCTGGTAGTGAGGTTTTGGCCTCAATTTTTTTAGTTTTGTTTGATTTCTCAGCTGTAAACCGGTGGCACAATAAAAAAAACACCTTGATTTGAATTCCGTGCTTTGGTCTTCCTTTGTCCTGCCTGGTCTCCCCGAACGCCTTCGCTGTAGTAAGACGCATGGAATTGTGGAAATATCCATCTGGAAGAGAGTTCTCCGATTATCTATGAAGCAAACATTCCCAATCAAAGTGTAATACTTTTATAAAGGGACTATATGGCCAAGAAAAAGACGAAACATTCTCCATCTCTTGATTCTAAAGATTCTGTTCAACAGTCGACTCCCAAGCCCCACGGTTGGCTTCCCATTTGAGTTAAGACAATTAAGAGAAAAGGAAATATTCAATAAGATCCAACAAAGTTTCATTTATTCTCACTTAAACACCTCTTCATTGTACTTCTTGAAGCACTAAAAGATGAGTTAAATGAGTAAAACACTCGCCAAGGAAAAAAGTAGTCAATTGAGGTCAAAAAGAGTAAAAAAAAATACGAAAACAAAGTTTAAGCTTCCTCAAATATTTTAAGACACTGCAAACGAAAGTCTCTACTGCCACCAACCGTCGTTATATGGAAAAGCAGCTGCTCCGGTCTTCTTTTTATCGTCGTTTCTTCCTTTTTTCGTGCTCTTTATATCTCACTTTTATACCAGTTTTGTTTTTATTAAGGTTTTTTTATTATTATTTATTCGGTTGCCTGCCTGCCTGGTTACAATAGAATGGGAAAATAATTTGAGTGAATGGGAACAAATGTCTAATTAGTCCACTTATATAAATAAAAACGAAATATTGCATAAAATACATGGAACATGAAATTAAAATGCAAATAAACAATGTACAATATTGTCCAAATAAACTATAAAAGTTAACAAAGAAATAACTCTGTAACCATGGTTTCTAAGCAAGGTTAAACGTTTTAGATTTATCAGTGAACATTTTAAGTACATTTTTAGAATGTGCCTAGTGGTTTTATTTATTCTTTTATATTATTGTAATTTTTAACTTTAGATTTCCTTTTTTTTTATTCTTAGCTAAAATTAGCTAGGACCTACAGCAAAGTCTGCTCGTGATTGGTCATTCATTAATTGAGGAAAGCTTTTTTTCACAGTCGCTAGATATCACTAGAGAGCAAACGCTAAGTTAAAAAAACACGGATGCACCTCACGTCGTTACATTAATCTCGCCCATTTATGCCACGGTATAAGACCACGCTTCTTAAAAATGCACAAAAATAACAGTGAGGCAGGATTCGTTATGGGGTGTTTCGCCTCTCGTTTGATGTAGACACAAACAGCCAATCAGCGTGTCTTGTGTGGTGTTTGTCCCGCCTTTCTCTACAATGATTGGATGTTTATGAGAGTGTTGTGACATTGATTAGCGATAGAACACCTGAAACTATCTTTAATCTCTTATGAAGATTGAAATATGTAACTTAAACGGATTTAAGACAGAAATAAACAAATGAATATATTTTTTAAAGTCATCAATAAAATGAATTCATTTACCTATTTTCAAATACACACAAATACTCTCAATACACTGGTTCCCTCGTTAAGTGCTGGTTGGATTACTTCTGAACGGGAAATGATACATAGAGATAAAATAAATAAAAAACACTAGTAATGAACACATTAAAAGCGTAAACGTGTAACACTGAGCTCAATTAAGTGTGAGCTGTTTGGTCGTTTACATTTAAATGACATGTTTGTGTATACATTTAAACTCTGCATCGCACTGATGCTGAACTTGCGTCACTACCGAACATCTCCGACATTTAGATCAATTTCTTCGCTCTTCGAAACATTTTCACCATGGCTCTGCGTCGTTCTAGGAGAACAAGGACCCCTCCAAAACACCTGAGAGACTTCTGTTTGACGAACACTCGTGGGTCTTCACAGAGGGCAGCGTTGGTCAGGGATGAGCACGACAACGGCTTTGACCTCGCTGAAAACCAGGTTCCTGGTGATGTTTCAGAACATCAGAAAAGAGCTGCAGACATTCCTGAACTCTGTTCTGCAGATTTCGTTTCTCCAGTGGACGTTTTTCAGCCAGAGCCCCTCTCCATCCACGGACACAGCATCGAGGCCTATCAGAGGATTTATCACTCGGTGCTGGAGCCCATCTTGACGTCTCCCTCTGGTCAACGGCACAAAAGTAGTCTCCCGCTGAGCCTGAATGTCAAGCAGCAGTTGTGGGATACTCTTGGGTGCCCTGTGCTGGAACACACCGAGCTCCATGGTGGCCGCCTCATGTTTTTTGAGAGCTTCTCCAGCACCAGCAGAGGAGCAGCTCCCCAGTTCCACCTGGATGTCAGTGGAGAGCCATGCCCTGAAGAGCCAGCGAGGAAAAGGGCCCGTCGCTGAAGCAACAGATGGTTTCTTCTGTAAATAGTTCTCTTAGAAAGTAAGGTTTACTTGATCTCTGACTCTTTGTACATAGTTGGATTTTCAGGAAGCGTTGACACTTTGCTCTGTGTTCTTTCGCAGGTTTTGGGCCTTGGTTTATTGGCGGAAATGTGCCGTTTCCAGACGTCAGTGAGCAACAATCTTGCACTGTGTCAATGGATTGGTTCGGGGGCTATAAAATACATTTCTCTGGAGGATGCTTACAAACCCCTGGACATTACAAGAACTGGTGGAACTGGTGCCTCACGAGGACTGGCAGCATCACTTCAAGTGCATAAGACTCGACTGAGGGCCAGACCGTCAGCAGACCAATGCCGAGGGACAGAAGATCAGAGTCTTGCTCCGTGAGCAAAGAACATTGTCATTTATTTATTCAATAAACAAATCTTTATACGTTTTTGCTTGTTATTCACTTCAGCAAGATTTATCATTTATTTCCCTTAGCATAAAACATGGAACATATTTGAAGATCCAAATTAAATTTTCCTCTAAATGTTATCAAAACAGAAAATATGGTGCACTAACTATACATTTTTTTTCTTATTTAACCCAGTATTTCCATTCTTTTCACTTTTTTTGGGTATTATTTCAAAAGAAAAATGACCAGATATTTGATAACATAAAAGTATAGTTTTGTGTGATTGACAGCAGGAACGCATGAACACATGCTATCAAACCTTTCTGCTGCTGCTGCTGCTGCTGCTGCAAAAAAAAATAATAATAATAAACACACATACATTCCTAAGATCATGTCATCAATACTAATAACAAAACCAAGAATTTTCACTCTTTACATGAAAATCTAATGTGGTTATATTTGCATTTCAGCCATTATTCAAAAATCTAGGATATCCATAATATCGGAATTAAAATATGAGCTTTAAAATATAGCATATGTGCATAATGTGGTGAAAATGGCACATGTTTCTATGATTAAAAAAAATGTTGGGTAGTAATAATAAAAAAAATGCAAAGGTCAAGCCCCAAAAGCAATAAGGAAAATATTAGGGTTATAATTTTTTTTATTTACATTTTAATGTTTTTTGTTAAAGAGCTATAGAAAAAACAAATATTAAGTGAGTAATTTCTAACTTATCAAATGTCCGTCAAGATAAGTTGATGCCAGTACTTAGCAATGTGCTTAACATTTTTAGCAGCCTGGCCATCCTAGAAGAAGAATCTATAAACATGAAAACTAAAATATTAGATGTAATGGATGTTTACAAACTACATGAGTCCACTTACCTCTGACTGAGGTCTGTGACAGTCTGCTGGTGACTGTTCAAAGAGTTTCGCCTTTTTGTGCCCAAACTTCTCCTTACTCTTCCTCACCTCATCATTATGGACCAGAGGTGCACGCTCAGTTTTAAATTTGCGTTTGAGGGACTGCTGCCAACACAAAAGGGAAAAAATATAGCACGGTTCAGGGAATCCAGCCAACATATCTTGAGACAATGTGGTTTTGTAAACACATAAACGAAACAGAACCATCAATTTCTGTCAATTAAAACTGCTGAGATGCAAACGATATCTAAGATGATATACTTCATGGAACAACGACCTTATGTAACTCTTAATGCAAAGTCTGCCATTCCTAGTAGCTTACATAGCCATTCCCTTCAAGATCCTTTAGGAAAGGATATTTCCCAAGAAGTGCTTTAGTCACCTGCACATACTCTGCATTGGTTGGAAACCTGAAAGAGTCAAGTACAGAAAATGAATTGACCCCTTTTTTCAATTAAATATATAAATGTCAACATAAATACTTAAATGTCAATAAAAGTCAAAAAAGCACTGCTTTATAGATATGTATTAAAAGTAATTATATTGCTTTGCCAGACTCTGATTTACAATGTGTGTTCCATTATGGTTTCATGAAGAACTACTGTGCCGATCCTTGGAGTACTTCTGGCATGGTTCTTTTTTTACCAAGCTCGGCCTAAAGTTCTAGGAAAGGGTGGAATGACAAATCCAGCAGACAGTCTTCCACTCGTTGCATTTCTGCAGTGAGAATTGGGTAGTATTCAAGAACTTGCATTGTAAAAGTGATGATAAACCAGTATTCTTAACACTTTTAAACTCAGGAATTTGTATATATTTACTCATGTACCAAAAAAATAAGTAGTGCTCAACTGATATAGATTGGACAATTGTTTCTGTGGCCTATTCAGTGTCTTGAGCGTTGTCATGCGGTAGAATAATGTCAAAATTACAAATTACACATGAACCGCTCGGGGTACAATCCGATTGGACAACAAGAATTTCAAAAATTCTGCAAAAATCCTCCTTTTAACTTAAAGGCAAAGCAGTAATTTGATTAACTGTAAATTAAAAGCCAAACTTAAAACATATCGTAGCAGTTTAAAACTACGATGAAAATGCTCTCTTTTTATTTAAAGTGCTTTATGTTTAAAAGTTATTAAGATAAAAGTTATCTTGATCCGAAAAAAATAAACTGTACTGCTTTTTTATGCATCTTAAAAAAATTATGAAAATGATTTTCTTATGTTCATTAACGTTGACCTTATGTCAAACAAGTTATTGTACCTTTGTTTGGGGGTTACATGGTACAATAATGGATCCTCTGACAGTTTGAAACATATTTGTACCTCTTTCACCCTTAAATGGGTACCCATGACTACCCTGTGGTGCGACAGTTATCCATTGAGGGTACAACTTCACAATACGTACCCTAAATGTCACAATGGACCCCAACCGTACCCTTTTTTCTGACAGTGTAAATGACTTTTTAAAATCATCCAGTTGGGTTCAAATGACACAATTACTCTGATTTTATTGAATGAAGAGTTTATTATAATCAATTTAGGTCATGTGACCAGACTCATCCATCCCTGTTCCCCGACGGGTGCTCCAGATTATCCTGTGTGGATGGAAAACTCTTCCTTAAAAAAGCCCTGTTCCAGTCATTCAGGAGGAAGGATGGGCATGAGAGAGTCTGAAACCCAGGTACTCTGGGACTTATCCTGAACTGCTGGGCTTGACATTTGAACGGTTTGAACTCTGTGAGCTTTCCTGCTCTACTGCCATCAAGACTTTGGAAAGATTTTGCTCCTTCGCTGCTGGTAGTGAGGTTTTGGCCTCAATTTTTTTAGTTTTGTTTGATTTCTCAGCTGTAAACCGGTGGCACAATAAAAAAAAACACCTTGATTTGAATTCCGTGCTTTGGTCTTCCTTTGTCCTGCCTGGTCTCCCCGAACGCCTTCGCTGCAGTATGACGCATGGAATTGTGGAAATATCCATCTGGAAGAGAGTTCTCCGATTATCTAAGAAACAAACATTCCCAATCAAAGTGTAATACTTTTATAAAGGGACTATATGGCCAAGAAAAAGACGAAACATTCTCCATCTCTTGATTCTAAAGATTCTGTTCAACAGTCGACTCCCAAGCCCCACGGTTGGCTTCCCATTTGAGTTAAGACAATTAAGAGAAAAGGAAATATTCAATAAGATCCAACAAAGTTTCATTTATTCTCACTTAAACACCTCTTCATTGTACTTCTTGAAGCACTAAAAGATGAGTTAAATGAGTAAAACACTCGCCAAGGAAAAAAGTAGTCAATTGAGGTCAAAAAGAGTAAAAAAAAATACGAAAACAAAGTTTAAGCTTCCTCAAATATTTTAAGACACTGCAAACGAAAGTCTCTACTGCCACCAACCGTCGTTATATGGAAAAGCAGCTGCTCCGGTCTTCTTTTTATCGTCGTTTCTTCCTTTTTTCGTGCTCTTTATATCTCACTTTTATACCAGTTTTGTTTTTATTAAGGTTTTTTTATTATTATTTATTCGGTTGCCTGCCTGCCTGGTTACAATAGAATGGGAAAATAATTTGAGTGAATGGGAACAAATGTCTAATTAGTCCACTTATATAAATAAAAACGAAATATTGCATAAAATACATGGAACATGAAATTAAAATGCAAATAAACAATGTACAATATTGTCCAAATAAACTATAAAAGTTAACAAAGAAATAACTCTGTAACCATGGTTTCTAAGCAAGGTTAAACGTTTTAGATTTATCAGTGAACATTTTAAGTACATTTTTAGAATGTGCCTAGTGGTTTTATTTATTCTTTTATATTATTGTAATTTTTAACTTTAGATTTCCTTTTTTTTTTTATTCTTAGCTAAAATTAGCTAGGACCTACAGCAAAGTCTGCTCGTGATTGGTCATTCATTAATTGAGGAAAGCTTTTTTTCACAGTCGCTAGATATCACTAGAGAGCAAACGCTAAGTTAAAAAAACACGGATGCACCTCACGTCGTTACATTAATCTCGCCCATTTATGCCACGGTATAAGACCACGCTTCTTAAAAATGCACAAAAATAACAGTGAGGCAGGATTCGTTATGGGGTGTGTCGCCTCTCGTTTGATGTAGACACAAACAGCCAATCAGCGTGTCTTGTGTGGTGTTTGTCCCGCCTTTCTCTACAATGATTGGATGTTTATGAGAGTGTTGTGACATTGATTAGCGATAGAACACCTGAAACTATCTTTAATCTCTTATGAAGATTGAAATATGTAACTTAAACGGATTTAAGACAGAAATAAACAAATGAATATATTTTTTAAAGTCATCAATAAAATGAATTCATTTACCTATTTTCAAATACACACAAATACTCTCAATACACTGGTTCCCTCGTTAAGTGCTGGTTGGATTACTTCTGAACGGGAAATGATACATATAGATAAAATAAATAAAAAACACTAGTAATGAACACATTAAAAGCGTAAACGTGTAACACTGAGCTCAAGTAAGTGTGAGCTGTTTGGTCGTTTACATTTAAATGACATGTTTGTGTATACATTTAAACTCTGCATCGCACTGATGCTGAACTTGCGTCACTACCGAACATCTCCGACATTTAGATCAATTTCTTCGCTCTTCGAAACATTTTCACCATGGCTCTGCGTCGTTCTAGGAGAACAAGGACCCCTCCAAAACACCTGAGAGACTTCTGTTTGACGAACACTCGTGGATCTTCACAGAGGGCAGCGTTGGTCAGGGATGAGCACGACAACGGCTTTGACCTCCCTGAAAACCAGGTTCCTGGTGATGTTTCAGAACATCAGAAAAGAGCTGCAGACATTCCTGAACTCTGTTCTGCAGATTTCGTTTCTCCAGTGGACGTTTTCCAGCCAGAGCCCCTCTCCATCCACGGACACAGCATCGAGGCCTATCAGAGGATTTATCACTCGGTGCTGGAGCCCATCTTGACTTCTCCCTCTGGTCAACGGCACAAAAGTAGTCTCCCGCTGAGCCTGAATGTCAAGCAGCAGTTGTGGGATACTCTTGGGTGCCCTGTGCTGGAACACACCGAGCTCCCAGGTGGCCGCCTCATGTTTTCTGAGCGCTTCTCCACCACCAGCAGAGGAGCAGCTCCCAGGTTCCACCTGGATGTCAGTGGAGAGCCATGCCCCGAAGAGCCAGCGAGGAAAAGGGCCCGTCGCTGAAGCAACGGGCTCTTGCTTCTGTCAATAGTTCTCTTAGAAAGTAAGGTTTATTTGATCTCTGACTCTTTGTACATAGTTGGATTTTCAGGAAGCGTTGACACTTTGCTCTGTGGTCTTTTGCAGGTTTTGGGACTTGGTTTACTGGCGGAAATGTACCGTTTCCAGACGTCAGTGAGCAACAATCTTGCACTGTGTCATTGGATTGGTTCGGGGCCTATAATGTACATTTCTCTGGAGGATGCTCACAAACCCCTGGACATTACAAGAACTGGTAAAACTGGTGCCTCACGAGGACTGGCAGCATCGCTTCAAGTGGACAAGACTCGACTGAGGGCCAGACCGTCAGCAGACCAATGCCGAGGGACAGAAGATCAGAGTCTTGGTCCGTGAGCAAAGAACATTGTCATTTATTAGCCGAATAAACAAAAACTGTTCTTGAAACTATCTGTGCTTGTTATTCTCTTCACAAGGATTAATCATTTATTTCCTAAAGTATAACACAAGAAACATTTTTGAAGATCTCAAATTCATTCATCAAGCACTTCTTTTATGTGCTAAAATATGCATTTAAAGGACGGATATTAAGATCAAGCTGGACATTGGTGCAGATCTTAAACTTGGAGGAAATTTTAATGACTAGACTGTGCTAATTAAAATTAAATACCTCCGTACTACGGTGTCCTTCGTGTTACTCCGATCTGGTTGTAGTGACAGGAACTACATCCTAAATCCAGGGGTCCGCTGGTGACCATGTTTACTAGTGCTGCTCATTCAGGAAGGGCCTTGCCTCACGCATCGCATGCAGGTTAGAATCTTCTCTTCCAGTTTCTGCCAGCCTTGGGAAATAAA
>SRMA01026684.1:2678-88693 GCA_007224835.1 Danionella cerebrum
ACATAACATAAATCCAAATATACAATCATATTGATGAATATTTCATTAAAGAATCTAAAAAATTATATATAATGCATCAAAAAGTTCATTTCATAAAAAATAATCTTATCATTCAATCTCAAGTTATTAAATCAAAGTCTTATCTTCTTTTCCAGAAAGAAAACACATGCAATTGATCATATACAAACATAAGTATAACCAAAGCGGTGTTTGTAACAAAAAGATCAATATGATTCCAAACAAATCAAAATCAAACTGATAAGTAACGTAAACAAACAATCTATATCATCGAAGATTACAATTTAAAGCCAATATTTATTGTTTAAACAGAGAAAGAAAAAAAACTCCGCTAGCTTAGCATCAACGCTTTATTATTGTTTGCGAGTCTTACCGGGAATTAAATCAAGATGCCTTTGAAATCGCCAGAAGTCCGCTTAGAGTGTGTAAATTACACAGCCGTGTGACGACAGCAGTTTGCGACAGCAGTTTGCCACAGCAGCACAGCAGTCAGATGCAAAGAGAGACACAGTTAGAGCGATCTTGCGCTTAGGAGGCTATTTAAAGGGAAATGGCCCACAATAATAAGGGCTCCCCTAATTAACTAATTAATTTGCGTGTCGCTGGTGCGGGTTACACATTCCCCCCCTGATCCCATGTACGTCCCTGTACATGTGTGTACTTGCGGCATGTCGTCATCTTGGAGGGCAAAAAAGAAGGCAGAACTCAACCCTTGCAGAAGTGTCTGAATGCTCTTCAGCACCGGTTTCCCAAGATGAGTATATTGGAGTCGTTCTGGTTGGGTTCTGGTTCGATGTGTCCGTCTAACAGGCATTTGTTCAGGATTCTCGGGATCAGACTCAGGTGGAGAAAAAGAAGGTCCTGCAATGGGTGAAAGTGAAGACCTAGGAATAGTGGGGTGTGCAGTCTGGTTGGTAGCATCTGAACTTCCAATGGTGTCAATTGGTTCCAGGTCGATTTCTGGTTCCGCAGTGTCCTCCCCTACATATTCCTCTTCAGCAATTTCCACCTCCTCTTCATTTTTGGCTTCAACCATAGGTAATGGCAATTCAAGCGATGGAGACTCAGCAACAGGAGAGTGAAACTCAGCAGGTGGTTGAGTAATGGAGGGTTCAATGGTAGAAGGTTCAACAACAGGTAAGTCATTAGTGGGCAGATCAAGGTCAGATTGTGGAGCAACAGGTAAGTCAAGTGTGGTTGTGAAAGTGATGGAATCAGGTAATATGGGGCTACATATATCATATTCCAATAGCTCCTCTTCTGTAGTGGGTGAAGACATAGAGGGTTTTCTTTTCTGCTTGGGGGTTTTCTCTTCCTGGGGGGAGGATAGGAACCCACAAGGTAATAGAAGGTCCCTGTGCAGGGTTCTAAGGGTTTTGGGATCATTTTCTGCCTGGACAGTGTACACTGGAAGGTTGTCTGCTTTCTCTACCACGAAGTACACCGTTGATTCCCACTTGTCGGCTAATTTGTGCTTCCCTCTTTGTCGCAGGTTTCGGACAAGAACTCTTTCCCCAATGTCAATATTTGCAGCAGTGACGTGTTGATCAAAACGGACTTTATTTCGATGCATGACTTTTGCTGCATTTTCAATTGCAGATTGTTGGTTCTCTTCCAAATGGGATCTTAGCTTATCCACATGCTCCCTGTAGGTGGGTGATCGGTCCTCCTTCAGGGGCAAACCGAAAGCCAAGTCCACTGGCAACCTGGGTTGTCGACCAAACATCAACTCATATGGGGAAAATCCTGTAACATCATTTTTTGTGCAATTATAAGAATGAACAAGAGGTTTGACAAATTCCTTCCAATGTTGTTTTTCGGATTCAGACAAAGTTCCAAGCATGTCCAACAATGTTCGATTGAATCTCTCAACAGGGTTTCCTCTCGGATGGTATGGCGTAGTCCTCACTTTATGGATTCCTGCCACTGCACAGAGTTCATGGATTGTCTTGCTTTCAAAATCTGTGCCTTGGTCACTGTGTAATTTTTCTGGGATGCCATAGTGAACAAAAAAATTGTCCCATAGACATCTGGCAACAGTGCGGGCTTTTTTGGTTTGGGGTTGGCACAGCCACAGCATACTTGGTAAAGTGGTCAGTAATAACAAGGATGTCTTTAGTTTTACCATCTGGTTCAACAGAGAGAAAATCCATGCAGACAAGTTCTAATGGATGAGTAGTTTTGATATTTACCAGGGGTGCAGATCTTTCAGGAAGTGACTTCCGCTTTACACATCTTTCACAGGTTTTAACCTTATTCATCACATCGGCAGTCATCCGAGGCCAATAGAACCGTGAACGGACTAAATCAAGGGTCCTATCAATCCCAAAGTGGCCCATCCGGTCATGAAGGTGGTGTAGAACGATGGCTCTGTATTCCTCTGGAAGCACTAGCTGATAGGTGACATTTCCTCGGACTTGTCTACGCCTCACAAGAAGGGTGTTAAGGAGCTCCATTTTATGTACTTCTCTGAGGAAGAAAGGCAAGTCGGGGAGTTGATCTTTTACTGTTGGCGGTGGTGTGTGTCCATGCTTAAGCTGTCCTATGATGTGTCTGATTGCAGGGTCAGTACGTTGCTTGGCTGCGAGGTCGGACACAGAGACTCTGGGAAGTATAGTGGACGTAAACTGGGAATCGTTTGTGAATCCATCTGGCAGGCTGTTTGCATTGCAAGAGAGGGATAAAACAAGAGCATGGTCTGGAATAGGAAGAGTATTATAGATTATGTGACGGTCACAAATAGCTCTGGTGGTGGCCTGATCAATGGTGTGAGAATCACTAAGCAGATGATATTGGGCAAATTTTTGTAGGCGCTCTTGCTCTTTATTAGAGACAGGATCTTCATAGGGTTCAGCATGTGGTCGCCGCGAAAGCCCATCTGCATCATTGTTTTGCTTCCCAGCTCTGTATATGATCTTAAAATTAAATGTGGAAAGGGCTGAAAGCCATCTGTAGCTTGTGGCATCGAGTTTTGCAGTGGTCAGAAGATAAGTGAGGGGGTTACTATCTGTGACTACGGTGAATAAGGCACCGTATAAGTAGTCATTGAATTTTTCTGTAACAGCCCACTTAAGGGCCAAGAATTCTAATTTGTGGGCTGGGTACCGGGATTCACTTTTAGTGAGGCCTCTGCTTGCATAAGCCACCACTCTTTTCTTCCCATCTTGTTCCTGGTATAGGATTGCACCCAGGCCGGTGGAACTTGCATCAGTGTGCAGCAGGAAGGGTTTCTGGGGGTCTGCAAAGGCAAGAACTGGGGCAGAGGTTAGTTTTTCAATGATTGTGTCGAAAGCTTGTTGGCAGTCTGAGGTCCAACGCCCTCCAAATGCTTCTTTCGGGTTATAATATTCATTTGGCTTGATGAATGGTTTCAGGGTCTTTTGTGATGGCGGGTAACCGGACGTGAGGTCATGTAAGGGCTTGACAATGGCAGAATAGCCCTTAACAAACCGTCTGTAGTACCCTGCAAAACCAAGGAAGGACCGCAACTCTTTAAGAGTTTTGGGTACTGGCCAGCTGGTGAGTGATGAGATCTTGTCCGGATCAGTTTCCACACCATTTTGAGAAATCACATGGCCAAGGTATTTCACTGAGGTCTGAAAGAACGTGCACTTCTCAACTGATAACTTTAGTCCAAACTCCTTCAATTTATGGAGAACCTTCATCAGCCGTGCTTCATGTTCTTCAAGAGTTGGTGCAAAAACTATGATGTCGTCAATGAAAACAAGGACTTCCTTCAGGTTAAGGTCCCCCATGCACTTTTCCATTAGACGCTGGAAAGTACTTGGGGCGTTGGTAACTCCCTGCGGCAGACGGTTGAATTCCCAGAATCCAAGTGGACATACAAATGCAGTCTTCGGTTTATCTGCCTCTTCCATCTCGATCTGGTAATAACCAGATTTAAGGTCAAGGACCGAAAACCACTTGGATCCAGAGAGAGCAGAGAATGTATCTTCAAGTTTTGGTAAAGCATATGCGTCTTTTATTGTTTGTAGGTTTAGTTTTCTGTAATCGATGCAAAGACGGACCCCACCATCCTTTTTCCGTACCACAACTATAGGTGAAGCGAATGGAGAATCTGACTCACGTATTATTCCAGCCTTAAGGAGGTCTTGTAAATGGTTTCTGACAGCATCCACATCTTGGGGATGAATTGGTCTGGGTCTTTGCTTGAAGGGAGTAGGATCTGAGAGTTTGATCTGGTGCTTAACTTTATCAGTTCTGCCAAAATCAAGTTCATGGTTCGCAAAAACTTCAGGGATGCTGTTAAGTTTGTGTATTATACGGTTTCTCCATTCTGGGTCTATGGGTGAATCTTTAAAGCTGTAATGAAACTGGGTTATTTCTGCAGGCTGTGTTATTTTGACGCTTTGGGTTTTGGAAATGACAATATGATAGGGGCTGATGTCTGCCAATATAGCTCTTGCTGGGATTTGGATATCGTGGTTGGACTCATTGGTCACTACAACTGGCAGGAGATGTGGCCAGTGCTGTGGAATGTCAACAAGACAACTTTTAACAAGGAGTCCCCCAGGCAAAGAGCTGGACTGAGGATGTTCAATAAGAACCGTCTTTTCCCCAGGCATCAGTGTACCCAAGCGTCCTTCCAAGACTGTAGTTTGGCTAGCTTGAATGGTCCATGGCTGATCTGAATGCAGAGTAACAGAGGCGATGTGTGCATCAGATATTTGGGTATATCTGTGTTGGAGAATTTTGTAAACTGAGACATAACCGGATCTGGTCGACTGGGGTCGCAGTTTTGTTTTTAAGTGCTTGGCAAAGGCAACATCAAGGGTATTGGTGCCAACAAGGATCTGTGGCGATGACTGATTTTGGTCAGGTACAACAAGTGCCATAGTATCGACATCTATGATGGAACCAAAGAGATCAGCTGGGAAACTCAAGTTAATTTCTATGTAACCCAAATATGGAACTGATTGTCCATTGGCTCCTTCGATTTCCAATAGATCTGTGATGGGGTGAATTTCATAGTCCGATAAGTATGAGTTGTAGAAGGAATGAGGGACAGTAGTAACTTGGGACCCTGAATCAAGCAAGCAGTTGTGCAATTGTTCATTAATTTTAATCTGACCAGTGCTTTTAGCTCCAACGAGACCTCTCGGCAGTTGGGGGATCCGTTCCTTGGGACTTCTGATGGAAGAAGCTCCTGAGTGTCCCACCACAGGAGCTGTGTTTAGTTTAAAGACTGCTTGTTTTTTATGTCCCACGCTTGTTGTTTTTGATTAAGATTTCTCTTCTTCTCTTGTACCAGGGTTGGATTCGCCTGATTATTGCAGGTGGAAGAAACATGGCCATCCTCTCCACAGTTAAAACAGTACCAAGCCCTTGGCCTGTTGGTTGGCTTCGGTGAGGGATGACTAGGTTTATGAAGTCGTGGTGTAGGTTGGGATTCAGTTGGAGGTTTTCTGGACAACAGCTGTGACATTTGCTGCTGGAGTTTCTGTAGTTGTCGTTTCAACTCCTTCAATTCATCACTGGCATGGGGGGTGTGACCACAAGAGCAGGTGCTTTGTGACTGAATATTCACACGCTGTTTCGATGTACCCATGTACTGTTTCATTAAGGACTCTTTGGCAGTTTGTCGATCTTCTTCTGTCCGGATCTGAAGCAATAGGTCTGGAAAAAGTGGGGGATTGTCCCGGCGTTGCTCCAGTTGCAATTTAGTGATCAGGGTGTTGTCCCAACAACCACGACAGAATTGTTTCAAAAGGTGCTTGTCAACTTCAGTTTCAGAGATCCCACCTTGCTTTACAACTATGCTGATAGTGTGCTGTAGTTTCTGGAGGAATGATGAGGGCCGTTCACCAGGGTTCTGAAGAGTGTTCAGGAACTGGGCAAAAAGCTCCTCCCCATCTTGAACCGTTCCAAAAGCTGAGTCAAGCACATTAAGGAAAACCCCAGGCAGTGAGTCAGGCTTGAAACCCTTCACCAGGTCAGCGGCTGGTGACATCAGGCTCTCTATGATTCTCCTTGTGACACTGAGTGCTGAAAGGCTGGGGTCTGCTAGGAGAAGGGTTATTTGGGATCGCCAGGATTTGTAGTCCACTTCATTGCTTGGCCTTGGGGTTCTTCCTGAAAAGGAACGCAAACGCATTGAAGTGCCTGTGAAGTCTGAACTCCGTACCACATGCTCAACAACAACCCTTTGAACTTGTGGTGGGGTCAACTCGTTTGTGGTCAAAGAGATTCGTGGGGGTGTTCTGCCTTGAGAGGAACGGGGTCCTTGTGGAACAGTGTTGGGCTGACCAAGAAAGGATAATGTTCGTGGTACTGGATGTGCTGAAGCGCCATCATACTTGCCGTCCTCTTCATCATCTTCATAATCGTCATCTTCAGCCATATTGGCTTTGATTCGGAGGTCTCTTTTCTGCTCTCCTTCTGCTGCATCCAGGTGGTCGCCGATCTGGGACATTACCATTTTGAGTACGTTTTCAAAAGTTTGGCCGCTTTGATCTGCAAGTTTCTTTAGTTCAATTAAATAATCAGGAGGTTTTCTGCTGCTGTCCACTGTGGCAACATACTCTGAGGCTAATGCAGTGATGTGGCACGCAAAGCTAGCATTAGTCGGTGATTTGTAAGTGTAAGGTAATATTGGTTCTAATGCCGAGAATGCATTTTCATCTTTAAACTCTGCGATCAGGTTTTTGTTGAATGAATTATCAGGGTCATTAATATAAATTGTGCGATTAAGTTTACCGTAACTGCACAAACTGTCAAGCACTTCATCGTCAGTTTCTGTATTTGTGACGCCAGTAATTAAAACTGACTTGGATACATTAATACCATATTGGGCAACAAAATCCATAATAACTGATTGAAAAAGGAGAAAAAAAAAATTTCATCCACACACTCAGGCTCCTGGCTGGCTCGCCAATTGTAACGCTTTTGTTCTATGCGCACTGACTCTCAGAAAGGTTCTTACTCGTGGAGCCCAGAGTGTGTAAATGAAAGACACAAGACATGTAATAAATAATAATTTGATTGTATTAAAAAGAATTTCAGACAAACAAAACAAAACATTTATAAGGGGGAGTGCAGCGAATGTTCACAAAGTCTATCCTTTTTATAAAGAGTTCACAGTTCTTCTTCTTCAAAAAAAAACTCCAGTTCAGTGTTGGGTGGCTCGCCGTTCAGAAGAAAATCCACAACAAAAAAAACCTGACCTAAACAAGGTCAAAGGAAAAACACATTAACACATATCACAATTTACATAACATAAATCAAAATATACAATCACATGGATGAATATTTCATTAAAGATTCTAAAAAATTATATATATACTGCATCAAAAAGTTCATTTCATAAAAAATAATCTCATCATTAAATCTCAAGTTATTAAATCAAAGTCTTATCTTCTTTTCCAGAAAGAAACACATGCAATTGATCATATACAAACATAAGTATAACCAAAGCGGTGTTTGTAACAAAAAGATCAATATGATTCCAAACAAATCAAAATCAAACTGATAAGTAACGTAAACAACCAATCTATATCAACGAGAATCAACGAAGATTACAATTTAAAGCCAATATTTATTGTTTAAACAGAGAAAGAAAAAAAACTCCGCTAGCTTAGCATCAACGCTTTATTATTGTTTGCGAGACTTACCGGGAATTAAATCAAGATGCCTTTGAAATCGCCAGAAGTCCGCTTAGAGTGTGTAAATTACACAGCCGTGTGACGACAGCAGTTTGCGACAACAGTTTGCCACAGCAGCACAGCAGTCAGATGCGAAGAGAGACACAGGTCGAGCGATCTTGCGCATAGGAGGCTATTTAAAGGGAAATGGCCACAATAATAAGGACTCCCCTAATTAACTAATTAATTTGCGTGTCGCTGGTGCGGGTTACACCTGCATAAGTTTGGAGATCTAGTTTTTCTACAAAATATACTTTTTCATTCAACACATTTGCAGTTGTTGATTTCAAAAGACATGTTTTTTTGATAGTTCTCCAGGATGGGAACTGTTCGTTTAACTTTTGACATTACCTTTAAATATTAAATGCTGTCATTGTCAGGTCTCCCCTGTATGTCTGCTCCCTTTGTTAATCACCAGATTGTCAACACCTGTCCATCATTGCACTAAATAAGTTCATCTGCTACTCGTTCATTTTCCCAGCGTGAACTTAAGAGTCCTCCTAGCTCCTAGTCCTCATAGTTCCTCCTCAAATACACACACAGTTCCAAATTAGGTTCTTCTTTTCCTCAATAAATTCGTCAACCCATGTAATGCGGTGCATTCTACTTTCACATTCTGATCAATATGCAAGTGCTCTGTTTAGAATACACCCCCCCCCCCCGTGTCTGTGGTACTCTCTATCCCATCCATCCTTATCCTTATGAAGTATTGTTTATTTGTTTCCTTTATATTATTTATTTATTTCCTTATTTGGTCCTTGACAATAAGTTCTATGAAGTTTCTGAAATGTCCTAGTCTTTCTCTGTCTATTTTTTAGCGCTACCTAAACATGACACTAATATTGTAATTTACATAAAAATCAAGTTATATATGAGTTTTATTTCTTTTAATTATTTTAGCAGCAAAGATTTTATTTGCTGTTAAAATAGTGTCATTAAATCTGAGTCAATAAATGATATCACACATAACCAAACCAACCAGCAATCTATTCAATGCTCAGTTTTGTAATAATAAGGAAAAGTCATATTTTTCAAGAAATGGTTTTGACCTTAACTTTATTATTGTGACTGTTCCCTCTAATGGAGCTTGGGAGGATGACACAACTCTGACGTCTGTGTATCAGGGATTCCGTTTATTCTGCAAAACACAGCCAATCATAGAAGCCACACTCCGTTTTACAGCCATTGTCCAATAATCTTCACCCCCTTAAAAGACTCATCCTTACACCTTCCAATGTGTCCGATCTACAGTTCACACTGACTGACTCACATGATTCTTGATCCCATTGCTATTTCACTCAACTGTCATCAAGATTCTGCTTTGGTGACCTGCTTTCCAAATCTCAGAGGCTTTTGGATCCTCTGTGGATGAGTGTTTTGGATTATGTTGCTTCTGTCTGATGAACTTCTAGATCTATTGATTACTAATCAAATCCATAAAATAAATCATATACTTTCATACACATTTATATTTGAGAACAACCCTGAGTAGAACTGATGCTGCCTCCTTCTCTTTGTGTGTGTTTCACATACAAATTAACCTTTATCATGTTTAAGAAAATATATTTGGTGATTTGGTACTAATTGTCTGAATTTGTGTAAAGAAAATATCCCCCACAGCATAACATTACCACCACCAGACAAAACAATTGCTAAAAAGCAGAATGGATCCATGCATTCATGTTGTTGATGCAAATTTGAGCAGAAATCGAGACTCATCAGACCAAGGAATATTTGTTTAAACTTCTATTGTTAAATTTGGTAGAGTCTGTGTGAATTGTAGCCTCAGTTTCCTGTTGTTATCTGACAGGAGTGGTCCTCTGTGTAGTGTTCTGCTTCTGTAGCCCATCCACCTCAAGATTTGAAGTGTTGTGTATTCAAAGATATTCTCCTGCTTACCTAGAGTGTTACAAGTGATTGTTTCTGTTACTATTCCTTATCTATCAGCTCGAAACAGTCTGGCTCTTCTCTTCTGACCTCTGGTATCAACAAGGCATTTGCTCCTACAAAACTGTTGCTCACTGGGTATTTTCTCTTTTTCTGACCATACACTGTAAACCCTAGGGATGGTTGTGCTTAAAAATCAGTAGAGCACCAGTTGAAATTCTTAGACCCATCTGGCAACAACAACAATGCCACATTCAAGTCACTTAAATCACATTTCTAGCCAATTTGATGCTCGTTTTAAATTACGTCAGATTCTCTTAACCATTTCTAATTTCCTAAAGCCATTGATTTTCAACCATGTGATTAGAGTTTTACATTAAAAAACAGCTTTTTTTTTTACGAAGTGCACAGTGAGTGTTTATCTGGAAGTATAAATGCAATCAGACATTTAAAGCTATATAAAAATAAGAAACAGATTAAAAAAACAATATATATATTACGTGGAATGGACTTTTAAGAGAACACCTAATATGTGGAAAACACCCCTCTGTTATTATAGCAGGCACATGTAAAACAAACGCTCCAGCGAATTCAATTCAGCTCAGTGCAACTGACCTTATCGGACAAACTGAAGTCACCTTTCTCCAAGACCTGATGGATATTCATCTCACTGCCTCAATAAATGAGGAGAAACTCTACCCATATTGTGTTTACCCCCAGCCCCCACCCCTCTCTGTAAGCCAAGGTTACTGTAGCTTTGACATGGCAAAACATGTTTGCAGGTGTGGAATGTTCCC
Organism: Danionella cerebrum; assembly: GCA_007224835.1. NCBI lineage: Eukaryota > Metazoa > Chordata > Actinopteri > Cypriniformes > Danionidae > Danionella > Danionella cerebrum. The sequence goes on from SRMA01026684.1 coordinate 13,042, forward strand.
ACCAGGTCGAGTTCTGGTGCCAATTCACCACCAACTGGGCATATTGGCTGGTAATTACAGAGGGGTTAGCAGATTGCCCTGGATCATTCAGAGTCTTTAGTATTGTACCAGACCCAGCTGTGCCAAAGTGAGAACCAGCTTTCAAAAAGACCAGAGCGAACACCAATTCACTGTTGTTAATGGCCAGTGCACATCTGCTCTCAATTTATGGATGGATTCAGCTATTTTTTTCTCTCTCTGCATTTCTAGATGACAAAGATCAGATTATGTATAGATGCAGTCTGATAATAAAATCCTGGAAGACTTTAACACACTCAGCTTTTAAATTAATTACAATGACAGAAACAAGTTCAGAACAAGTGGAGGGAGGTGCAGAGGTCAGGTGATCCCTAGCAACCCCCTCCCTCTCCCAGTGTTTTACATCCAGCATAATGAGTGGATAGAAAATGTAAAGACATAATTGCTCTGCCCTTTATAGGTTTCTTTGCTTGAAGTGTTGTCCACCACCGCATAGTCTGGCCTGGGTGAGACAATCAAAGTTGTCAACTTTACAGTCAGTTGTGTTTCCAAGCATTGTTTGATGGGTCAAGTCATGATGTCCAAGGCTTGTATCAATGCTTTCATTATGCAAAAACTGCAAGTTTACCTTTACATGATGATTTGAATTTGGCATGGTCTTTATGCATCATCCTATTGTTATTTATAGATTCTAATTATAGCTTTGAGTTTATCTCCGATGGTTTTCGCCGACTGGAAGCAGCTCTGTGGCTTAGACAATGGTTTTAAAACACTTAGAGAGATCAAAAAGTCCTCAGTGCCTATAGAATATTGAAGCATTTCATTTTGTGTTGTCTTCGTGTAATTGTACATTTGCTGTATCTGTATTTGAGAGAGTGAGGGGGGAGGGAGAAAGAGAGAGAGAGAGAGAGAGAGAGAGAGAGAGAGAGAGAGAGAGAGAGAGAGAAAAGATGTATCGAAGCACCTGCTGACCCAGTTTCTTGCTCCAAAGCAGCTCTGTATCAGGAGAGCAGAGCTACACAGCTGTCAGGCAGTGCCAGTCTGGCACAGGTGCTGCAAACATGCAGCAGAACAGAGCTGGCGGCATTATATGCCAAGCAATAAGGTACATGGGTTGTTGCAACAACACTTAATTAGCATTTTAATTGAAGGATAAAAAAATATTTATTTCTATTTTAGTTTGTAAAATAATGTTTACATCATTTAAGAGTGGCAGTTGCCTCAGATTTTTAATGCTGAAAAGGCCCTCAAAAAACAGGACTTAATAAAGCTGAAACTTTTTTTTTTATTGGGTGTTTCTAAAAACTATGTTCATATAGATAAAAACTCATCAACTGAAGTGAACCTCTGTAGAAGTCGAGATAGCGAAACATCACCAGTGTAAGATGACATGAAATGTAAACCAAGTAAATCGATGGGTTTAACTTTGGTTTGTCCACGAAGCAGATCTAGAGTGACTCGTCCTCGAGTACTAAACTAGGAAGTAGGCCATGGCCAGGTAAACAAAGAGTAAATATAGGTGGTAAGTTGAATTCTGCAAAGATCATTGTAGTCCCAAATGCAGCCTGTGGACTTGTAAAGGCAGTCAGGTACCAAGAGTGGTGAGCAGATGCTGATTTTGATCCTCTGCATTAACTTCAAATTGTGATAAATATAAATATGTTTGGATGTGTAAGATGCAGATGAAAGACAGAAAACACAAACTGCTCACGTACATGGTCTGTGTAAAGTAAAGTTCTTATGAAACAAAATGTAGGTAACACCAGGACCAATAGAGGAACACATTTTCAGGTACTCTATCTTGCACTTACACACTGTACTGACTGAGAATGATTTGTACTCAGTTAAGTAACAAAAAATGGTGTGCTGCATTCACGACGTATGCCCCTCGTCTAATGCTCAAAAAGATTTGTATCCTTATTTCTGAGTCACAAATCTGTTATCTTTCTTATAAAAAGAGACATTCTGTCTTATTCACAATGTATTCTTTTGGCACAGACGGGAACTACTGAGTTGATTCAGGTGGTTTGTATCAATCAAATATCAAACTATTGCATTGTAACTTGTCTTTTATTGGTTCACCAATGGTATATGAAGCTGCACTTTGACTTGGTACCATTTTGTAGCTAACAGCATGTCTATTTGTAGTAGACTGGTTATTTTCCTGGCAATTTAAAACAGTCAAAAACATGCCTTTAAACAAACCCTGCCTTTCACCCAATGTAAGCTAAAAACAGACACCACCAGACTCCATCAGACCATAAGCCGAATAGATGGTATAACGAATTAAGTGTTTGAAAAGGCTAATGTTATATAATCCTGTATTTTAACAAAATAGATTGTCCAATTGAAAGAAATTGTATTTTTGGATATTGTTTCTTTTTTTTCTACAGGTAATTTGATTTAGGTTATCTAATCCTGTTGAATTGGGCCTGATTCAACATAACAAGATTAGCTGAGAAAACTAATTCAGAAATGGTCTTTTGACTGACCTTCACTGCAGCTTTAATCTCTGATTGACCAGGCTTTCTCTGCATGTACAAAACTCCCTTTCTTTCATAGTTTCAAATCTTTTTAACAATTGCCCTTTTTATATTTGGTTTTATATGAGGCATTTTAACCCTTCTATTATCCTTGGGGCATTAAACATGACCCGATTTTATGTTTAACGTATGTACATATATTATTAACTTTTTTTTGCTTCAGATTGAATGACTTTTCCTAATTTAATGGAGAGAACTTGTCAAAAATATAATTTTTTTCTGTGGCCTGAAATGAAAAAAATAAATAAATTTTTGGGGGTAATGTTTAGGTAACTATAATATGTTATCCACTATTTTTTATGTGAAGTATAATAAAAATAAATAAATAAAACAATTATACATGTAGTACAGTAAAAACCACTGACAGTTGACATGGAATGGAGGTAGGGGAATCCTACTTCTCTGGAGAACTTTTTTTGTGAGAGTGGACAGCATAAATGACCTGGTTTACAGAGGAAGTGCAAAGATATAAAAGCTTGTAGAGAAGCTTTCTAAGCTTTTTCTCTTTGTGCTCTGTGGACTCTCAATTGAAAATAGCCTCTACGCAAGTTAGATAATCTTGGATAATCTCGAGGTTCTCCTATGTTGACCCTCCAGTTTTTTCTTAACCCCCAGCAACACTTTACCTTCCAAATTTTTTAAATTATTCCCCACTTGAATGCCAGGGTAGAGTTAGTGATCAATTTCTAAAACTATCAATGACTAATAATTTATTTTGAAAAGCATTTAAGCAACCATCCTATTGAAAGTCAGGCTCGAAGGCACAGTTTAAAGACACAAATGCAAAGGTGATAGTTCTCAAAGATCATTTATTAAACGGATCACAAAAGTGAGTGCAGTGCCATCTTCTGGGTCGACAAATGTAACTGTAGCTTACAAAACTCCAACACAAAACTTGCAGCAGTCACAAAATAAACTGGATCTGGCATAACTCCCAGAAATAATACAGACAGAAGGCACATGGCACTTCTGAAAAAACACAAACAAAGACAGAGGAGAACACGAGGGTTTAAATACCCAGCATAAGGGGCACAAATAAGGATAAGGTGAACATAATATTTAACAAGCGAAGCAAGAAAACAGATTAAATAAATCTCTAAATCATAGCAAGCCTCTCCTGACAATAATACAGGGATAAACTAGTAGAGGAAATGCTATTCCTTAGAGACCTCTTTGTGATTTCTGCAGAACAACACAAACATGTCTTGCTATATCTTTTGGTTCATCAGGAACAAACTCTGCGAGTTTAATAACAAAAAAAATGTTTATAACATTTTCAAATAAAAAAAAGAAAATGCTCAATAAAGCTTTAGAAAAGGTTAAAAAACAAAGAAGTGATGTATACTGTGTATACTAGAAAAATACATTTTTATAAAATTATATTATATTTAAAAATACAGTATATTTGTTCTGTTTATGTACAATACATCTTGTTTTTCCTCTGTAGTTTGTCGATTTTCTTTCCTATAACCATTAGCACCTCTTGAGTTCCAGTTGTAACATGCTGCTGAGGATTTAATTAATGTACCTATACAGCCTCTTGAGTCTCAACCTCTTAGTCTGTCTTCCGCCATGTTTACCATGATTGTTGCAGAGTTAACTGGTAGTCTAACCCTTGACAGAGCTTCCTGTTAATTAAAGCTTTTCAACAACTAAATCTGAAAAAAAAATAGCCCACAATGATTTTTCGTACCACAAATCAGCATTCGTGTCATCTGTTTGTCAATTATCTGAATAAACAAAGGAAAAGCGTACCTATCAGAGAATCAAAACTCATCCATGTACATTTGTTGTAGGCGCTGGTAATCAGCATACATCATTTCAACTAGGATTCCAAAAATGTAAATTATAAATGAATCCCAGGATTATGTAGTGGATTATTCATAAATGATTCAGACATTGTAGATATGCTTTTAATTGGCAGCTCATCTTCTTTCTTTCACACCCTCTAATGAGCACATTTCTCCAGATCTTCAGAAACTGCTCTGACTTTCCGTAAAGTATCAAATGTAACCCTTTACTCACAAGAAACTTCATAACTTCAGCTTCAAACCTCTTTGTGTTTACACCCTGTCACATCTTCACACATCCTCTGCCATTTCTTCAGAGACATCTACAATAAAGTTAAGCACAATGGTGGCCAAATCTTTTAGATTGGCTCCCCCTTGTATATAGTTCTCTCTTCTCATATACAACTCACTATAATTTGTGTTAGGTGTAGGAGAAAGCACAGTACCCAAATGTAAGATACTCTGAAATAAATAAATATCTGGGGGGTGAAAGCTTGAAAATGAACTCAATGATGAGTTTCAGTCACAACAAACATGCAATATCAAACAGTCTTCAGCAGCACACTGTGCACCAGTTAGCTAACAGATGGACGCTAGCGTGGCCATGGTAAGCCTCCCAGTTTCTCCAGAAATGGTTAGAGATAATAACACACAGTGCAATGCACTATAGAATGGATATGACTTGGACTGAAATGAAAAGATCGATCAGGTAAGGATCAGGTAAGGAAAAGGGAGAGGGGTTTAAGGAGAACGTTTGACTAAAATTCAATGCGCAGCAGGTGGGTTCCAGTCAAGCAACAGCAGCTGAATGAAATGAGCATGGAGAATATGCAACAAAAAGACAGACATATAGAAAATGATTATTTAATTTATTAATTTATTTATTTATTATTCTTTCATCTTCTTACCCGCTTGTTTCCTGTCGGGGTCATGGGGGTCTGCTGGTACCTATCTCTAGCTCACTTTGGGCGAAAGGCAGTACACCATGTTTTCGCATCTGCAAGATGGAGTTTTAATGCAGGTTTGTGAAGCTGTACCAGCAAGTCTCTACATTGAATCAATTAGCTCTTGGAAATTGGTCTATTTTTATTGATGTATGTCTCCAAAACTTGCAACAAAACATCCTGAAATAAACCTAAAATATTGGAAGCTATCTTACTTTGGGGGCTAGATGCACCCAATTTTTCCAGAATTTTTCTAGAAATGATACTAAAATGTAATGCCATTTCCTTTTGTGCTTTGTTTGTAGGTTTTAACAAATTTTACACAACTTAGTTGTTATTTACGGAATTAAATGTGTGCTAGTGCCGGTTCATCTACAGGTCTTCACCTTTAGCATATTCCCTGTTGACTCTTCTCCTGTTGATCTGCTGCATTCTCAGTCTAACACATAATTTGCACTGCAGTCTCAAGTGTCAGAGTCATTAGCAGCACCTTCACAGAGAGCCTCTTGTCCTGTTTCTCTGACCCAAACCAGTATCACATGTTTGGTGTGTATCAAAAGTCACATCATTTCAATTTTTATTTCTAAACTAAAAATAGATATAATTTTCAAATGATTTTTGTGGCTTTTATTGGTCCCTTGAAGCATGATAGACCTCCTTCAAAGCACATTTTCTTTCAAAAGAATTAATTATTTTCTCTTTTTTGGCTGTTTAAATACGTTTTATAAACCCGTTGTTAACAATATTGCTGACATTTTTGTAGCTGATAGCATTTTAAATTAAATGTAAAAACAAAATCAGCTATATAATTAGGGCTAGAGATCCTTAAATCTTATTTATTTTTGAACTGTTTCTGATTTTAAACAGAAAAACTGGAAATTGCCTTAAAGTACTTCTAACTTTTACACACCTTAAACATATTTTATGAATATCCTTAGTGGAATTGTCAAAACAAACAAAGTGCTCAAGGCTCCTTCAAGAAAAACTGAAGGACATTATTGCAAAACAGTGTTTTTCTGAGTTGAAACACAGCGGTTCACAGCCAATAAAAGCCATACAAACGGATCTTGCCAAGGACATGAGCAAATAACGGCACTTACTTTATTAGATAGATTCACAGCTCAGAACTCTAGTGGAGTCTTTGAGAAAGAAGAGCCTTCTGTAGAAAGTAAGTGAACATGTGAACAAATCCACAGATCAAGAGCCTCGATTGATGAAAGCACACACGTGTCATCGACATGTATTTCCAAAACTCCAAATGCAGCTCTGTCCTTTGAACAGAACTCATTTAAAATTATATGCAGCCAGATTTTGACATTTATTTATTTCTGATGACATTAACAGTCTCTGTCTCATCTGCAGTGGAGACTTGCGGCATTGGGCTCTAACATAAATGTGGCAAAAATTATTTATTGCACTGAATATTAAGTGTTAGGATTTGCTTCTGAACATGTAGCTCAGCAGTTTAGGAGGAGATTTATGCTGAAAGTAATGGAGATGGCTGAGAGTGAGGGGAGATCAGTATTTCACTTCATTTCAGAAAGCTGCAAGACGCCCACACTGTAATTACAACACTGTCCCCAGAAATCTGCACACACCTTCATCCACCCAAAAAGAAGCTGTCCTTCACCTTAGTTTTTCAATGGTATTGTCTCTTTTGGAACAAACGCTATTTAATTTGGAGGTAAACAAACATAAATTTTTGACATTTTGGTCAGAATATGGCCAAAAAACATCACAGTATTCTATTCAATAAGATATGCAGTTCTGTGCAAAAGTATTGGGGAAAATGCTGTAAACATAAAATGCTTTCAAAAAGGGAAGTGTTATTTATTTGTTTTCAACAATGAACAAAAAACAGTAAATGAACAAAAGAGAAATCTAAATCAAATCCAATCTGACCTTCCCTACCCAGACCTCGGTTGTTTTTTGAGAACTAGACACAGATCTTCTTTTGGATTCTTCTGTCTCTTCATGTATTCCCAGACAAACTCTGTTGGGGTCATGCCGTAACTTCCAGGACTTCTTGTACTCCCTTACACTGAAGATAGTTTTATTGACTTTGGCTGTCCATTTGTGGTTGTTGTCCTGATGCAGAAATGATTTTGAACCCAGTCACACGCCTCTCTCATGGTTTTACATCATGAACATGGTCTGCCTGAATTTCTCAGCATTGAGAACCCCATTAATCCTGAAAAAATCTCAGATTCTTTTTGCAGAAATGCAGACTTACTTTACCACTCTCAAACCATCAAAAAACATTATAATAAAAAAAATTATAATATGATTCTCTGGGAATCGTAACACTACAGACAAATATTTCAAGTTTTGATTCATCGGTCAAAAGCACCTTCTGCCATTCATCTGCACCCCCTATGTTTTTAGGGGTATTTGAGTCCCTTGACCTTGTGCCCACTTCAGAGGTGTTGCTTTTTGGCAACAACTCTTCCATGAAGACCACATCTTGCCAGACTTGCAAGTTTACCTCTGCACCACTGGTTCCTACCAGTTTTGTACTGATGCCACTGTTGGACATCTTCTGATTTCATGGGGTTATGTAGATGCATGGGTCTGCTGCACAAGATTCTAGTTGCAGTACCTTCAACATTGCTTTGTGGTTCTTTAAAACAGCTTGAACAAAATATCTTGAAACCCCAGTCTGCTTTGAAATCTTTGTCTGGGAGAGACCTTGTTCATATAGTAGAAATCGGTTTGTTGCTGCGCTAAATCTTGATATAGGACAAGAAGTCTTTTTCAATATCACCTTGGTACTCCTCGTCCCATTTCAAGTGTCCTACACAACTGTTCATGACTGGATTTGGCACCTATTGGGTTAATCTCCTTAATTTAACACTAAGACATCACTGACTATAACAACTTATAGGAACTGTTGTTCGTTTGAAGGCATATCAACAGCATGTATTAATTCATCTACTGTTCCCTCACTTAGCTTTTTCTAAATTTGCAAAAATAAACAATAATTTCTGTTAGAATTCTTTGTTCGCGGCAAAGAAAAAACATAAAAAGTCTTACTTTAACACTGTGCTCAACTTTAGCTTCCAACTATTTTATATGTAGCGCTAGTTAATCATTTATACTTGCACTAATTCATTACCTTGAAAAAATGGACACAAAACTTAGATTAAGACTAACTGACCTCATAAATCATCTTTGATGCTCCCGTAAACTCTATTTTTCCCTCAGCATGTGCCTCTTAGGTCAGCTGAAGGTAAAAGCACAACACTAATTAAATCCTTATCTCTATTACTCTCCACCTGATACTGTAACCACTGTGTAGCTATTTACCAAACAACCACGTATTCAGTAACCTTGCGTAGGTCATATTTTACAGATGCTATTAATCTTCTTTTCAATTATGAATATAATGTTGCAGCGTAAATCGAGATCAGATGGAAAGATTGATCATCCTCCTTCAGTGCACTGCCAAAGTGCTTGCTTGTATAATTAAAAGGAGAATATGGGGGATTAGAGCAGGGGAAGACTTGTCTCTCTCAATCTCAGACACCTTTTCTCTTTCTGTCTTTAAGGCAGCTGTCTTGCTTAGTCTAATCAGCGATGACAGCTAACATAAGTTATGCTGTCTTTTTGCAAGTTGCAATAGTGTGAGGTCTGAAAGTGTGCTTCGGTGTAATATGGCAGTTAATTAACCACATAATTAATTATATAATATACCAGTATACATACCAGTGACGTGCAGTCAGGGGAGGCAGGTGAACTGTACCTCTCCTGTTATTTTGGAAATAAAAAAAGAAAAAAAAAGTTATATTTATAAATATATTATTTTCCCTCAAAATCACTGAATTTCACAATAACCGCTCAGATACTAAGCAGAAACATGCTGTGAGGCAGCAACCTCCCTGGCAACACCTTAGATTGTGCAAGCACTGTACAACAAGACAGTACTACTAATAAAATGTGCTGCAACTTGTATTATATAAGCTGAATTACAAAGTTTAGCTGATGTATGAGATGGATGTACTGTGTTTTTTTTATTAACAACTATATCTGTGTTTCTAACATGTTTCTTGTGCTGAGCAATCATAAAACATTGGGTGAGGCAAAAAGCTCTCCTTCCTTATCCTACGACACTGCAGCTTAATAGAAAGATTAATAGATTTAGTCACACGTAGCTGTCCAGTTATTCTTTCATATTGTTTAGCCTCATTCTTTCTCCTCTAGCCTCTAGATTCTTTTCTAGCAAGAGGTAACTATTAAAGGAATATGCCGAAGGTGGTGTATGCTACAGACAATGGGTCTGGGACATTTTTAAAGATGAGGAAAGAAAAGCAACACTTCTACAAACAAGTTTTTGATTCTTTCCTTCAGATTAAGCGATCAGCTGACTTCAATTATAAGTAAACGCAGGTTGATAGCATAGACTGTAAATAAATATGGACTCTGTGACACCGCCTACTGCCATTGGGGTAATATGAAGCCACCCCAGTGCACATGCGCACACGCAACATTCTGATTGAATCCTCTCACACGGAGCCTGTTATATAAAACTCATTTTTAAATGGTGAACACAAATTTCAGAACAACTTCTTTGAATTTGATCTTGGCAGCGTAAATGATCTTTTTCATGACAGTTCGGTGTAGATGTCAACCATAGCTGTCACATGTTCCTGCCTAGTTTTTGAGGGGAAAGTTGAGCCACCCGAAAACAAACTTGTTCAAATTTGGAAAATCATTCAAAAGAATTATTGAACTTCTTTTTTTTCCCCAAAGACTTGTATTGGGTGTAAATCATTCTGCAGCCAGGTCTATGGGGATGCTCGTCGCAGTTTGGCTTCACTCCGCTGGCAATGTGAGACACATTGGTTGATAATAATCGTTGATCATTTTTTTGTGACCTCGATTTCCAAGTGAAATGCAATATTTACATCTATCTGAAATTAAATCTATCTTTTGTTCATCATCTGAAAAGAGAGAATTGGAGTACTGAGCAACAGTCCAGGGGTCTGGACTGTTTTGTTTTTTTTTGTTTGTTTTATCAATTGGCACATTTAATCAGTTCTGCTTTTTTTTGTATTTGCCATTGCATTCAACATCTGACAAAAATGAATATTGAAACTTTTTTCCAAGTTCAGTGAGTTCAATAAGATTTTAAATTCCTCCCAGAACTTAATGCTTTCCATGAATACAAATATATTCTTTGGAGCATTATGACCATTATCATGCTGATATTCCTAGGGAACCAAATATCTCGAGTGGAAGGATAGCTTCTGACTGGACCAATAAATGTTTAATGTACAAGCTAGTTGCAGAGTTTTTGCTGGTTTTGGCAAGTTCCTCAGAAAAGAAACAGATCATTAGACTTCCATCTAAACCTTTTTAAGTGTTGTGCATATATCTGTAGTAAATCTGTAATAACACCACTTCAAATCAGTTGTAACTGGCTTCTACTATTAATGTTTCAGAGAATTTTAGGCAGATGAATCTGAATCTCAAAGAATGTATGCAAATGTCACATTTCACAGTGTTCAAGCAATGCCCTACATTTCAGAATACTTTAAACTTTTCACATTGAGTAATGACTCTCTTCCTCTCAAATGTATGGAGTCCATCTGGTTTCTTTTCTTCTGAGGACCAAGACCATAAATTGAGGAATAGTGATACCCATCCTATTACATGGAAGTGAACCAATTCACTGATTGTGAAAGTGGTCAGAGAAGTGTAGGCACTACAACAGTCACTTTAGCTCAACATTGTGATGAAAAGAGAACTAAGTCAAAAGGCAAAGCTCACATTCTACCAGTTGACCTTTTTTCCTGCCAATACCAATGGGCATGAGTATTGGGCTAGGAGCCAAAGGAAAAGATCACTGACATTGAATCCAGGCCAAAAGAGCTTTCACACAAAAATAGGGTAAATACACAGCGATGTGAGATTTAATAGATTTGGATAAAAGTATTATTTGAGGTGGTTTTAACATCAGAACGATGATATTGGAACATTTACCCATTGTTCTTAGGATATAGAACCAAAATTTTTAATTCCTTGACATCATTGGCACGCTGCACTGAAAATACTTTTCACAATAAGATGAATAAAGCACAGTAAAACATCAGGAACACTGTGGATAAATGGTAGATTGTTTGGCGTATCTGATGTTTAGATTAGACTATAATAATTGAATGCATTTTTTGTAATTAAAGTTATTTTTCTATCATTTTTGACAATTTCTGATCAATCACTATTGCTGTACTTCCACCACTAAAACATGGTAAAGATGTAGTTTTATTTTTTTAAGAATAAATATTAATAACATTTGTATACCTCCACAGCCATAACTGAATATAAAGACACAGTGATGCATTGGAAGTATATTTCATTCAAATTACACATTTGTACAATTTATACAATTAGGCTTTAGTCTTTGCCAGTATATTGTTAGAAGTGTCGCAGAAGTGTGGCGAGGAGAAAAGGAGGACCACAATCGATCGAATCAATGGGCCTTTATTGATATAATAAAGTATTATGCTACAATACTTTAAAATTAATTACAAGTATTAGTAAAATAATTGGCATTAGCGCAAGAGAAAGATTTTTTTTTTACTTATTTTAACATGTTTTTTTTAAACATGTAAAAAAATGCATATGTATTATAACCTTAAATGCGGTAGATCAATTTAAAAGGAACATGTTCAGGATGATGCCAAAAAAATGTTAATCCTTAAATATTCTTTTAAGAAGAATTTGAAGGAATATTATATATATATTATATATTTATGGAGAAATATTATATGAAGAAAACCCTACTTTAAACACCAAATCACTATTAGGACAAGAAAATTCAACGAGATATATGGTTATAGGGACTTGGCGATGCCCCCCTCCCCCACACTTTCAGCAAATTGTGCATTACGTATTGGATCCCCAGGATAAAGCCATTATGGCAATCAGAGAATCTGAGCATCAATCTCACTTTAAGCCACAAGGAGTCAATGAACTATAAAGGAGCGTTAAAAAGAGCTAGAGAGAGAGAGAGGGGGGGGGGGGGGCTTTGGGAGAAAGTGAACATCAGTTTATCATTTTTACTTGGGGTGTTGTAGAGAGCCCTGACTGTATAATTACCCCCAAAGTGATAATCTTTTATCAGCAGCCACAGAATCAGTGGAATCTCCTACTCACTAATTTTATCCTTTGCCTTCATCAAGATGTTCAGTGCTAAATACCATGGACCACCCTGATCAATCCCAGAAATCATACTAGAAAAAATGTGTTATCCATCAAAGCCGCCATGTAATCCTCATACTTCATGTCACCAGCTGGCCTTGGCGATTGAGAGAATTTTTTGTTTTACATTTGGTCAAATTCTTTAATTTTCTCCTGTGGATATATATATATATACACACTCAAAGCAGACAGTGTGCCCTTTATTGTATGCATTGATTTGGCAAACAGAAAACATATTCCTGGTTATCTAATGATATTAAATGGGATATAAATCCCAAGTTCCCAATGCACCCAAATCTCAATCAAATTTCAACTTTGGTTTGTGGCTATCCCTCTTTATTTCCATCTCAGCAAATCTATGTTTTGTTTACTTGATTACTTTATTAATTTATCATATTGGATTTCATGATGGCACAATACTGAAAGATATTTATCTTACTTTCCTATAAATACGAATATGAGTTCCATTTCCAGCAGCACTCTAGCGATTACATTCTTATAAATGTTAGAATACTGGACAATTTTCATGAGAATGTGACTAAACATGCTTTTACCGATCCACCTGTACCTTTTTAAATTTAAATACCAGTTCTGTGTTTGTGAATCATCAGCAGTTATAAATGAACAGTAATTATGCAAGAAACATATAATTACCACCACAGGTTTTTGGGATTGTTGTGAACTATTGTCTGTCGAGTTACATGTGCTGAGTTAAGCGTTTTCTTCATTCTTAATTCAACATATTCTTGCAGGATGAAGAAAGTTGCTTGAAAAAAATTTGCAACATGTGCTTGTATGTGAAGTGATTTATTAATTTATTGTTTTAACATAACTTTTCAGATGGCAAACTCAAAAAAAATGTATATAATTAATAGAATCTTTTGGGATAACGCCAAGATTCCCCTTCCCAGCCACAATCACTCCCTTATCAACAATCCCGGGACAAACCTGAATTCACTTCTTTTATATTCACTCACTATAGGACGCTACAGACGCCTTCCTTCTAAACCCGGTAGGTTCCCTGGAAGTACTTACCTGGCATTCTACTTACCTCAATCCTGGCAATTCTGGTACTGCCTGGTTCCCCATCTTCTTCTTCACTCTGATTTACCAATCTCCATTGAAAGCTGACTTATCTGGACTCACATGGCTCCCCTGCAGATGTGGCTTCCTGTTCCACTTCCTTGATTTGGTGAGTGTTTCCTTGTATGTTTCCTACCTCTGAGAGGAAAGTCAGAATTCTACCCTGTTGGATTTTATTTTTATGAAAGGCTTCCTCGTTGCTGACATCTAGTCTTAGTGTTTCTTCCTAGCATGAAAACGAATGCCTGTGTCTGAACAGAACTACCACACTGACTGTATCCTGCCATAGAAAATGTGATAATGATTTCATCCACTCTGTCTCTTTCTTGAGCGATAGGAAGCACAATTCCCAAAAGCCAATTCGGCTTATGATTGCTGGGATGTTACAGGGTTTTTCTTCAAATAGTTTTTAATACAAGTTGTGTGTAAATTGCTTTGCTATACACATTTTGCTTACAAAGCATGACTATCCCTTTTTAACACGTATCATAATACATTATGTAAAGAAGATTGATGTAGCTGTCTGTAGTGTACATTACGAAGGAGAACTCAGGGGCTCAAAAGTAAAAATGGGCACTAAATTCAACATGGTACAATTCTCAGATATACATTTCTAAAAAAAAACTCAGTCGTATATAATGTTAACTAATGTCCACAATCAATAAAAAAATACACTGACTGATATAAAAATAGCATTTAGTGAACAAAAAGAGGAAATGCTCAAGGCGTCAATTGCATTTAAAGACAACTAAAATAAAAAAAATCTACAAAATGTGGCCCTGCTATTTCTTTCTTCACAATTTTTAATTTTATTCCCTCACACCTTCCTGAACATGCTTATTTTGCAAGTTCCAACTTAATCAAATTCTAAATACTTAAGTTCTGCATAGCAATGAATGTAACCAGTCAGGACCAACCAAAAGAAATCTCAATAAAAATGGCCCAAAGTAGGATGATACCTGAAGCAGTCTTTAAAACTGTCTCAGTGAGTAAGAGTAATTTGAATTCTTATAATGTTTAAATCTCTGCTTTGTTCAGCACTGATATTGAACCAATTTCATTTCGCTGTCTTTCGTGTGTTATGTCTCACTATCCCAAGGTTTCTATGCCACGACAAGTTGAGTGGTCTTTATTTTTTTTTTACTCTAATGACCACAATTAAAGCATTTGCCTAGGGGAACATAACTGGTCATCGTGCAGCTATCTCTATCTGCAATTTATTTACAACCATCAACATCAGGATATGTAATAATTCCCTTGAATGGTTCAAACAAACCCTTTTCTTCAAGCTGACAGGGTGTGAGCAATCTCAAGAGTAACGCTGACTCTTAGTGGAAGTAAGTAATATCCCAAATGACAGCCCAAACAGCAAAGGGTTTTTTTCGGACTCTTTATGCAGCAGCTAAGGAGAGAAAAACAGTGACATAAATACAGGTTAGGTTTGATCCGAATTGCTAACTGATTTGACTTTATAAATCTGAGACAGATACACCATACAACAATCATGACACCAAATGGCATTTTGTTAAAATCGTAGTTGTAGACGGTATGCATTTTTGTTTGATGCTGAAACCCTTTTGACTGTCAAAAGGCTCTATGCAGCGGTATGATATAGTTCTAGAAAACTCTTCAATGCATCTAAAAAATAAAAATGTCAGCCATCAAATTGGTCAGGGGTAATATGAAGTCTGGGGCGGCTTTTATTTCTCATGATTTTCAGAATTTCCTTTAGATTCTCCAATCTTACAATCACTAGATGTCCATCCAAGCACCAGGGCAAGTGACAATTTGTGCTCATTTTGGGATTCAGACAACCCGCTGGAGCATGAAATGAGCTCATTTCGATGAGAGAGGAACCAAATGACGAGTGCTGAAATAATGTCACACCCCGTCGTTATCATTTATTCTTTTCAGCAAAGAGGAAAATGCGTTGTTCTTCCACTGCACCAACTGCCGGCTAAGGAACTGGGCCTATCCATTCCCGTTAAACAATCTGATGTTTTTTTCTGCTGTTCTCACAAGGAGGAAAAGAGATGAAAAAGGAGCTTTCATGAGAAAAGTGGAATGTTTCTTACCATCAATGTGTTCACAAACCACTTACATTTAAGTAGCTGCCAAGTGGTCTTTTCCTCTTTTCCAGGTTATCAGAAAAAAAAAACCTTTGTTAAAAATGCAGTTAATTAAATGCATTAAAGGACAGAGCAAAAAAAAAAAAACGTCCTCAGATGTTTGTTTTCAGAAAAAAAATGTCCCTTAAAATGCTGTGAAAACTACACAAAATTAAGTCATATAGGCCAATCAGAAAACTTTTTTTTTCTGCCATTATACCTGATCTTTGTAAACAAAGAAGATGCTGAACAGTGACGGAATGCACAGGGCAAGAGGACAATGACAACCCCCACCTCAAACTACAGACCTACAGTCCACTGAGATCTGTAGTGATGTTACTGGATCGACCGGAGACTACCAGAAGGTGTCCATGTCCGTGTTACATTCATATGCTCTCTCAAATTAAGTTATAAAAAGCTTTTTTTAAGAGAGATGGGACCTTGAATTGCCCGTGCATTGAGTGTTGTTGGTCTCCAGTGAGAAAGAGACAAATTGGTAGAAATTACAAGACAAACAAGTTATTGGCTTTGGTTTATTGTGGTCCCTGAGAGTCTCTGTGTGATAAAGTTTCATTTCAGAGTCTTCCGAGACAATGAGGCATGCCAGGTTGTCACCGAGGGGGAAAACACAAGTAAAAACATTATATAAGAACTAATTATATAGAAATGGAATAGTTAAATGTGCCATTGTGTAAAACAAGCTCTCTGCCCACTTTTACTTGGAATAGTTATTCATGAGAAGATGATTTCAATAGTTTATTGGTGTTTATCCTTGGTTATCATGATCAATGTTGAGAAAATAAAAATAATAAAACATATATATAAACAAATTAATATCAGTGCTTCACTGATTGGCTTTAAACGGGAACCATGCTTTAGATGCTCACCCTTGCAATTCTACAATAGCAAAGAATAGCAACAATTATGATTTATATCTTTTTGTTCTAAAATAACCTTTTGGACTTCCAGCGGCCAGTAGGTATTGCTGTGATTGTACCGTTAATAAACAATTCCTCTTTTTTTATTACTTTAAAAAGGTCTTCCCTGGCTAATATTGCCCATGTCAACCAAAGAATTTGTCAAGCATGAACTTCACCTCCTAGCATTCACGAGTCATAAATCTAGTTATAAATGCTTCATATTACCATAATGACCATGAGAGATCCATTCAGCACCATAGAGTGAATCACCAGGCAGTTTAAAAGACAAATGTATGGTTCTAGCTTTCTATCTATATAGATTTTACGCCATTAAGAACAAGTGAAGGGGTTGAACAGATCAAATACCTCTCTCGACGATTTCTTTTAGACTCATTTCTGATTGTAATCTTTACACTTACATTTCACAGTGATATCAGATTGTTAAATTCAGGTTTATTTTTCAAAATTCATAATTTATAATGTTTCAAAACTTTGTTTTGATTAATTGAAGCTTTGTTTTCAAGATCACAAATTAACATTCATTTATGCTCTGGTCCAAGAAACACTGTTGATAAGTCAGATTCAAATCTTTGTTTGGTAACTTCCGTGATTCAATCTGTTTTACAGATAGATACATGTACAGGGCTCTATAATGATGAACAAACCAATGGGGCTGTCCATTCCATCAAGATTTAATTAATTGTTGACTGAAAGTGTTTTCTTAAAAGTGGATTAAAAGTGGCAAGAGATTTCCAGATGGTGAATTTTGGCCAGTATCCTTGCTCTACGTTGTTATGCTTTGTCCTTGCTCAATTGGGTTTTTCTTGTCAATCGACACTTGGGTGCACTTGCTTCTTTGTGGATAATTCACTCCATTGTTTTGTTTATTCACAAATCATTAGTGTTGTAAATGCATCTTGGCAAATCAAAGCTTGTAATTGTACTGAAAAGTACTGACATTTGCTGTAATTTATATAAATGCTGTGACTTAAGAAAAACAAGTACATATTGGTGGGGGGGGGGGTATCAGCATTGTCCATTAAAAGTGTAATGCTATTATTGCTGTGTAGCCTTTTACCTACCCATTAAAATTACAAGAACACAGCCTCCATTCTCCCTGAAAGATGTGTGCATGGCGTACATTAAAAAAAAAAAGAAAAATAGTCACATTCTACGCAGATTAACATAATATTACCTTAGAATGTTGTATATCTGTAAAATATTGTCTGTTATAACAAAGCATACTTACAAATTATAGAGGTCCCTGCATAATATTTCATCTTTAACAGAGAAACAAACTCACTTGGAATAATTACCATTTTTTGTCTTTATTATGGTCCCATTCTGTCGCCTGGTCTCCTAATATGGCATTCAAATTCCTCACTGGGTTCTCCATCACCAGTTCATAGCAATCAAAGACTTTTTAATGAATCTGATTACAATAACGATCATACTTGAATAAGTGATGCACAGCTGCAGTTTTGTTATATGCAACACTATGTTTACATGCATTTATTAATTTGGAGATACTGGTTTGAATCTGGAGATGTGTGTCAACAAACAGATTGAGACAATTACACAAATTAAGTGGAGGACTGGTGATTGTGAGAGAAAAAGTGAGTGGAGAGAGGCCTGCATTGGTGGAGGACATGTTGTCCTCTGTGACGTAAGTGAGGAGCTGTTGTAAGGGATCTGGCCTCACTCACAGGTTCAGTTCCCTGGCGTAGCCACATCGATGGCCAGGCACTGAAGAAAAGCTCCGCCGGTAGATGAGCAGTAAATTGACAATCTCGCTGCTCTCAGAAATGTCAGAGAGAAGTTATTAGCCTGGCAGGCTACCATCTTCTATAAATAGAAGCTGGCACATTTTCATAGGAGCATTATCATTTGCCAGCAGATGATTAGAGGAGAGAGAGAGAAAACGGGAGAGAAGGAAACAGTTGATTTACTGCTAGAATAAAACACTATTTGTTTTTATCATTAAAGGAACAGGAGCGGAAATTGAATTTATAAATGAACAAAGATTGAAAACAGCTCCAAATTTCTCAATTCCGGTGAGATGCTTTTATAAGTCAAAAGGTCACCCAAAGAGCAACTGAATGATTCACATGTTTTTTTTTCTTTTTTTAAGATTAAAAGATTTTTGTTTTATTATTGTTTGAGTTATATGAGTGGCACGCTGATGCAGGGGGTGGGGCTGCTCAGTCTCAATGAGAAGTTTGCCGGTTTGAGGTAAAGCATAGTTTTTCCTTAGTGAGGTTTATATGTGTTATCTCTGGGAACTCCCTTGGCCCATAAAGAAGCATTGGGTTTACTGAAGACACCACATTTTCCTGTAGAGTGGATGGTGAGTGAATGTTGGACTGTTCATATCTTTCACCCAGTGAAATCTGGATCTAGCACCAGCAGAACACTAGGAACAAGTGGGTATAGAATATAGATTGATTAGACATACATAAATACAACATAATTTTTGGGAATTAGAATGTCTCTTACCATCTCAGATTTGTTCTTGTTTGCATGCAAGAATTTTTTTCCAATCATGAAGTAAAAAGTTCAACTTAAAATAAAGAAATAATGTCTAATACTGTAGAGTCAAGCGAGGCTCACACACTGCTATCATGGTTCAAATCAACGCAAGCATTCACAGTGACTATGAATTTCCTTTTATTCCAAAGTTCCCTCTGTCACCAAGTGACAATACCTTGGAAGTGCAAACCTACTTGGGAATAAAGCTATTCCTGATTCTGATTCTGAGAGGGAGATGTCAATGCTAAACTTTCCCAGATTTACTTTACAAGCCTTTTCACCTTGGTGAAAACACTTTTCCCATTTTCAAAGACAGATAATCGGCTTGGAGCTTACTGTTAGTATCAAAACCTTAGCTGAATTGAACTGGTGAGACAACATGACAAGTCTCTTGATTATTATATTGGCCATATTTATGTGTTTATTCCCTTAATATCATTGTCATCAAGCTATTGTTACGGCTGTTTCTGTAACTTTTTTTTCTCTTTATACATGGATTTTTCATAAGTAATTTTATCCAGTGTACCTTTAAAAATGAACTGATGCTATATTGTGAGGTGTTACGTCCATGACAGCAGACTAATGCATCTTTTGTTGCATAGAGAGAAAAAGTCACTGCTCAATTTTCACCCGGCGTCATGACGGATGGATAAGTTTCAATCTGTATGCAGTTTTCCCGACAAAACCTTTTCTAAAATGACAGCTATTATTAAGATTTAAATTTAATCCTCAGGAAGAGGACAGACTATGAATCATTGGCTTGTCACTGATGTCGATAATTAGAGGATGAGTGACCGTTGAGGAGTTTGTCCTGGAGAGCTTAAGTGATGGTAACAGCCAGGTAAGGGAAAAAGTGTGACAGTGAAGGATGGCTTTGATTCAAATACAAGGGTGACCAGATAAAAGATGCAGAGTATGAAAATTGTTTTCTCCTATCTCTCAAACCTTTTGCCACCTTAGAAATCTTTCACAGCCATTTCAAATTCCTTGGCTTTGCTCAGAAAAATAGACTGAAAAGCTTCTCCTGCGCTGCATTTTAATTAGAATTTAGTAGTCTACATAAAATATACTATTACAGCTTTTTAAGGGTCAATAAGTATGGTGGAGCAGTGGGTATCACTGTGATCTTCCAGTTAGAAAGTTGCTGGTGACCTTCCTGTATGGAGTTTGCGTGTTCTTCCTGTGCTTGTGAGGGTTTCCTCCGGGTACTCCAAAAACATGCTGTGAGGTTAATTGAATAATCTAAATTCCCTTTAGGTGTGAATGTGTGAGTGAATGTTGATGGACTGGTGACCCCAGTCTATGTAATCACTTTTCCTTTATTAACCATAAATAAAATATTGTTATTTTATGTTAATAAACCAAAATAGAAGTGAGAAACCAATAAGAACAGGAAAGCAATACATGATTACATTTGTATTTTATACACACTGGTCTGTTGCATATTCTTTATACACACAAAGAATATACTTTTATGTATTAAAACTAGGTTGAATTGCTCCTACAGATTTCAATTCTTTTATGAGCTTCTGTAGCTACAAGCTCTAGCGTTACACATTCAAAATAGTTGAATAAAGCATAAGAATGTTTGCTCTGTGGAACCATTTTCTGGCATTCTTTTGTAGCATTGTTCATGTGTTTTTAAGTTCATTATTTTACTCTAAAAGTAACCTATTCTAAAAGTGAACAAGTGACACCTTTTTTGGGCAAATCAAAATGATGGGATGTCAATGTCCTAAATATGCACTAATTAGTTAAATATGTTATATATTTGCCCTAATCTAAGACCACCTTGCTTTATTTATTAATGGTCATTAAAGTTTTGCATTTTAGACTTTTTGAGAGGTATTGCTGCATCCTGGGGAGGCATGGTTGAGCTGAGCACCCCTAGAGCTCGGATTCTAAAATCGCTTCTGGTACACAGTACATTGCAAAAAAATCAAGGTGTTAGTAATTTGCACTGGTGCCTCTCAGCAAGAAGTCTTCAGAGTTTTTTCACAACTCACCATCCAGAATCTTAAATCAATTGCATGCATGTCAGTCTGATTAGTGATGCTAAAATTCACTGGCATGAACATTCATGCTAATGGTTGGTGAAACAGTCAGAAAAGGGTACACTCCCATCTTCCTTCAGGGCTAAGTTAGACACTAAGTTAGCAGGTAAAGACGACTGAATCACATAAGAGGATATTTCGCCTGAAACACATTTTAAACATAAGTACAGCTTACCTTTCTTTAAAAAAATGGTTTGGGAACTCAAATCTTGAGGTAATTAATTCCCACATTTTTTGAGGACTTGCTTGGGATTATAGTGTAGATTTAATGTCACTTTGGTAAACAAGGTGTTGATTGGTACAATTAGTGATTTAATTCAACAGTCTCAATGGTTCACATACATTCCTTGCAAAGGTGTGTTTTGATCTCCTTAGACACTCTGTACATGCCTCTATTCCACTCATATCTATTTCTATTGCCTTTTCTATTTTTCCATTTGGTCAGTGTTTTCAAAGACTTAAAATTCGAGTTTTAGACTGTTAATTAACTGTCAAATAATGTGTTCATATGTTGTTGATCACGTGTAGGATCTTAGAAAACAACGAAGGAGGAGAAAGACGAGGAAGGAATACCGGAGATGGAGACATCAGAGACCAATAGTGGAGGATGATGATGAGAGGGTGTTGGAGAGAATTCATGAGACACACAGCGTGGTACGGGGAAGCAGGAGAGACGTTTTATTGGTGAGTCAGCAGTTGTGAACTGTATATCAGACAATGAAGTGAAGGGTTATAAAGAAAAGTGCTAATGAGAACCAGACACGGATTGGAAGCAGAGGTGTTGTGGAGATTATGAGAGTGGATTGGGACTGAGTGAGAGAGACAGAGAAAGAGGAGATAGAGATAAAAAACAGCACTGAAGATATCTCAATGACAACTTGGTCTGGAATAACACTAAGATTTCGGTCCAACACTGAGATAAGGATAGAATGCCAGATGTAAGGTTGACAAAACATAGAAATGTGACATGGAGAACGTTATAAAATATTGTACTGTGCACATAGTGTTGTTAAGCCATGTGATACCAATCCTCCATGGTCTCTAATGAGTTATATCTTGAAAAGACTGCACACCTCTCAGAGATATCTAGTCGAATGCAAACATTACACAGTTCAGATGATGTTCATGCTAAATCGTTTCCATTATTCATGTATCAAATCAAATATGCAAAGCCTGTGGTTTTGGGGTGTTTCCAATTCAGCTAACGTGGTGTCTAAAATATTCTTTAGCAATTACCCATAAATTGTTAAGATTTGATCAGATGGTGCTCAACTGTGCTCTGAATTACCAAGGTTAATTAAAGGTTGCTCCCAGCCGGTAGAATTAAACCCATTTCATTAGTGCATTATCTCTCAATTCAATGGGGGAAACCGCATTGTATGCTTCACACTAATAGCAAGCTGCCAATAATTATATGTGATGGATATGAGCTGTGTATGAAAATATGTATGTGCAATAAAAACTGACATTTAATTTAACCTTTACTTAAAACTCACTTGATCACATGGTTTACAGAGTCCACAGGAAGTAAACAAATGCTGAGATATCTCTTTGTTAAAAAAATTGGCTGTTTCAGTGAAGATGAAAATAAAATTGTTCATCTGTTCTCCAAAATGCCCTGTCTCCTCTCGCCCGCAGTGCGCAGCAGACCACTGTGACCCCAAAAGGGAACAAGCAGGGAAGAAGATGAATGAATTAATGTTCTCCAATACAGCAGCAGCTTATTAACATTAATCGCTCTTCATTTAAATACCAAACCTACCTCCTCCATTCCCCTTCCTCACTCACAGTTATTTATTTCCTTATCAGAACTCAATCAATGGTTTACAAATAAGTTAAAAAGGAATGGCACCAAGACTGAAATTGGTTTAAAATCCTCTTCACGAATTATTCACACCCAGGGCTGCCTTATAGTTTAAGCATAAGATGGAGAGTATGAATGTACACCGCAAGCTGTCCGAGCACAGATAGCATCCGTGTTATACCCCACAGTGAGGAGTTATTGGCATTAAAGCATTACATACATGCTCACAGCACCACCAAACTTTAAACAAAACAATGTTTGCTTCAAAATGTCAACTTAAATGAAGACAAAGAGAGTAACTGGTTCACGCTTGTTAAATAGGTAAAGAGAACGGTAACACAAACGAGAATAAAGCGGTTTAGAGAAAAGCATGTGATACAAAACACACAAGGACAAATGGTTTGGTGTTGCTAAGTGATGACACACAGCAACCCTGAACAGAGATATCATCCTCTGAATGGGCTAATGCTTTTTTTTTTTTGAAGTGGCATCAAAACAAACGCAAAGAGCAATTTCTGACCATTGAGAAGAGCATTTTATTCATTTGTTTAAAAAACATTTTGTTCATTGTGGTGGATGAGTTCTGACCCTAGTCGATGTTCAGATATATGTAATCCATTCATCTTTACCAATCTGTTTGCTCCGTAGAATGTCATGGTTAAGTTACTATTTTAAACTTTCTAGCACCCATACACAGATATGGGACTGAAATAATCAAATAATTAAAGTGAGAAAAAAATAGGTCCCATTAATTTAACTGAATGAGAACTTTGATGAATACACAAAAAAGCGTGTGAACAGGGTTTGGCAGAGGTTCACCTGGTTTTTTATACAATTTTCACATAGTTTTGACCTTGTCTTTGATTTTTTTTGGTTGGTTTATGAACCTTTTTTGTCTCAACACATTTGCTTTTTGTTATAAACCATAAAAAGTGAAGCCATTTTTTTTAGCTGTAAGATAATCGCAAAATGTAATGTACAAATGTTTGTACAATTTCACTATTGCTGTAGAATTATTGTTTAATATAATAAAAAATATTGTTCAAAAATTGATATCAAGCATTTCCAAGAAAAAAATTGTTTTATTCATATGCCAATAGTACAGTAGTCAAAAACACTCCAAAAGGCCCTGGACTTTTAAGGGCTAATAAAAATTAACGAGTACAACAGAATTCCACCCACTCAGAGATTTCATGAAGGTAAATGTATATCAAGCAATAAACATTAAAAAACATTATAAAGCCAGGCAGTTAAACGTGTTAGCTGTAAAATTGGGCATTTTTAACTTTCAACTGGGGCCAACTCACTTCCCGATTCAGAGTCTAGTGGTCAGTTGTTGAACTGCAGGATCATTCACTTGCTATTTTGGACCACCGGGAAAAGCTTGATTGCTGCAGGCTCTTAGTTTAATGGAAGTTTTGTTTCTGTAATCTATGTTTGGAATAAACCTCATTCTTGTTCTTACACATCTCTCTTTCACCCTGCTAGTTTTAGTTTTCTTTAACTGTGTTTTAGTGGCCTTTTGTGATGCATGTGGTGGAAGTGGGGTATGGTGTGGATGGACAATATCAAATTTTGTCTAGAGCGCCAAAGGGGTTAAAGCCAGCTCTGCTCAAATTGTTTTATTAAAAAAATGCTTTTACTGGAGCCTGATCTGTAAAAGAGCTTAAGCCCTATTTGCACTGGATTAGTTTAATAGGATTTTATTCAAAATTTCAGAGATCAGTCAGATGTTATGTTAGATGTCTTTCCTTCTTGGCTGAACACTGATCTGACTTAAAATGTAATCCAGTCAAATCAGAAATATTGTCGGATGACACAAACAGAAGAATAGTGTCAGGAGTTCACCTTCAACTGCAGCCCCCGAATCATTAAAGCCGCTTCCATTAGACCCAAGTACACCTGAAAACAATCAAACCATTTTCATCAATTACCCATGAGGCCTATTACTCGAGTTCTAAGCACTCACCTAACATTCTGTCAACAGCTCATTTTCTGGTCTGCAAAGTGTATGGTTAACCACTGAATTGAAAAAAGACATAAAATCTAAATGCACCACACATTACGAAACACCAAATCCATCCAAATTCCACAGTTTGGCGCAATATACTAGATAATTAGTGGTGAACTAAGATCAGAAAGGACCTTTGTATTTATTACAAACCACCCAAGAAATCTAGATAATCCATTGCAAAACGGCCTTTAGTGGTGTAATATCTTGTTTTTGTAGTTCTTAATGCTCAATGTAGGATTTGTTGACTTATTATCAAGAATTTCAACAAATTGATTGAAATCTGTCTTCCAATGACTTCTTGATGTTTTTAAAGGTTTGAATCTTCTGTTCCTGGCCATATAACTGGGTTCCTTTATGCATTCTATTTAGGATCTGCAATCTTACTTTTTATGTCAGACCCTAGTTTATGTTGACTGATGGGTTTGTTTACGAGATATTTTTGGGCTTGAACTGACTATAAATATTCTAAAGTGTTGGCCAAACACAGTAGTGAATGAAAAATACAGAAAATTCAGTCAACAAACCTTTGAATACAACCTCTTTTTAGAGGTTTTTATTACCTCTAAAAAGAAGCCTCAATATTTTCTTAATAGAAGTCAGCTTATGATGATGTAGTTGTTGTACCCATTGAGAATCTACAAAGGCTTCTAAGTGTGCATGTGTAAGAGTGATTCATTTGATTAAGACACATGAGGAAAAGTTAATTTATTGTTTATTATTTGCATATTTTGCACAGTTGCATTAATTTGTGCACTCTGGTAAAAAAATATAAATTTATCTCGGTGAAATTTCCAATGAAAACTTTAGTAATCCAGTCAAAATTACTTAACCCGTATGTAGTATAGGGTTTGGAGCAAGCAAGAGAGCTCACGCCCCTATAATGAAAGTGCAAGATTATATTTGTGTACAGTAAATATTCATTATACAGTATATCACACGAGACAGAAGCAGTTGAATGTACCCGGTTTACAAAAATGCCTGCAAACTCAGCAAGAGTAGGAGATATTGATATTCTGGATTAGGTATAAGCATCGACTCTGCTGAAACATCATATTGTGATTTAATCAGAGCAATTTTTCATCTATTTACTCTTCCATCTATTCTTTTCCACATTATTTCCATGAAAACTTAAATGAGCGTTGGTCAAAACTTGCTTCTGTAACTTTAACCTTTAGAAGTCCAGGCCTTTTTGAGTGTTTTTTTACAACTTTACGATTAGCTCCAATAAGTTATCTTTAAAACAGTTGTTTATGATGCTTCGTATCATTTTTTTTTTATTAACTTCCTGTTATTAGAATTATTTTTCCATTACAGTACATAAAAATTTCACAACAATCCTGAAATCATACAAAAAGAATAATTTTGAGTAGTAAATTTTGTCATATTTTACTGCAAAAAGTTGTTTTAATGTTTTTTTTTTTTTTTACAAAAATCAAAAGTGTTGTTCACAATAAAAAAATCTGAAATCCCCCCAAAAAGCAAAGATAAGGTCAAAACATTGTGCAAATTTTATGAAAAAAAAAAACAGGTAAAATCTCCTAAACTTTATACACTGTTCCAAGGACTTTTTGTGGTATTGTGTTTTTATGTGTGCCAGAACTTTGAAAAACACAGCCATCTCACAAGTCTTGTACCTCCAAGGGTTATCACTTCTTTTCGGATTTTGGCTCTGTAAAACAAAACTGAAATATGATCACATATTTTCTCACATTTTAATTTGATTTACCTTGTAAATTACGTCATAACAGACACAAAATATCAAAACATTGTTAAAACTCACACATTATATATGAAATTAAACACTGTGACTTACAAACTCACAGATGAGTGCAAAGACTTCTAAGGGTTTAACACCATTACATAAGCCACACAGCCATGTATGTATGTATGTAATTAATATCTGTCAATATCTGTCATTAAATATATGTCTATAACCATTCATGGCACAAGCTGATTGTATCTCTAAACATTTTTGAGAACTGCAAAAACTGAGCATACGAATGTTTTACAGCAAGGCCAAACAAGTCTAAAGTAGTTTTCTATTCATCTGCTGAGTCATGTAAATCTACGGTTACTTCCATTTAATGCTAATGGACTTGTAAACACATTACAATGGTAAATAAAATCCATTAACTTGGTATGGGCCTAAAAGCATCAACTAAACCTCACAAATCAGTAAAATTGAGTACATATCAGTGACTAATCTCCTTCCATCAGCATGTCTGCCATCCTTCTCTCTCCTCGTCACTGTGTCTCTCTGTGGATAGCAGTCAAGACCCAATGTCTCTGTCTCAAAAAGTAAGTGTAAAAGTCTGTGGAAAACAGTACTAAAAAAAGTCTGACATAGCTCCAAAAGTTTCCATTTATAGCTACAGAAATGTCTTAAAAGGTGAATGTGCAGTAGTTTGAACAGTGGAGGACTATTCCAAAAAGTATTTTATTTCAAAACGATATTCCATGCACAAGTGTTCACTCTGAGTTACCTAATGTCAGGGTTTTTTTTAGAAACAGGTCACTGTTTTAGTATAGTCCTTGATCTGTCTTTGCTCTAACAACTATTTCCATGACACATCAAGGATTTTACTCATCACTTGATTTTTTTAAAACAGTACAAAATCTGTGTAGAGCTTAAATCTGTTCATATCAAAGTAATCCCCACAGTTTTCCACGTGGTATGAATTAAACATTTATTTTGGTTTAGGGCAAAAGGTACAAAAAACCCTTGGGCTGACATTTTGACATCCTATCTTAATTCTTAGAGGGTTATCTGTCAGTCATATTTGCTCAGGTGTTGAGGGAGGGACTAGTTTTCTTGTATTGGTTAAATGTCATTTTCATGTCCCGGTTCTGCCTCAAGACAGACTTAACCTCTACTTTCTGTGCGTTGAATTACAAGTGTTCCCCCTGTGGTTCTGCTGTGAAAACAGCTTCTTAAAATAATTAGATGGATGCCAAAAGCACTGAATTTGTATGTCAAATATGAAGCATAGAAAAATCAGTGGGGCTTTGAAAATAAAGCGTGTGTTGTTACCTTGAATATAAAGCTTAGTGTTTTGTCTAACTTTCCTTTATGCATCAAACTTAGTGACTGATCATCTCAACTAATGTGTTGTTTTTATTTTAGTGTACTGTGAGCTATTGAAGACACAAAGTAACAAGTGTTATTCTCATTTTGAATGGGCTATGAATGAATGTTTTAGAACCAGGTTTCATGGAAAACAAGTGAATGTTAGATGTTGAAAACTCTATTTAACTATTGGAGAGCCAATAGTTTGAATGTAACTTTGTGTCTAATGCAAGGTAAATATAAAAGCTTGTTGTATAAACTCAAACTATTAAAAAAAGAGAGACTCAACAGAGTTTACATAGCACAGTAAACTTGTGTATGTAATATAATATTATGTAATATGGATCTATATAATAATGGAGTATTATTGAAACATTGGAACCGTCGAATAGCATTAGGTAGTTTTGGCTGCATTCGTACTGACAATGTGCTCTTCAAAAAAAACATATAACACCACGTTTAAATTTGATTTTACATCAAAACAAAAAAAGATATATAAAGTATATGTGAAGATCTCAATGTACAGTCATTGAAAACCTGGGAAATTTCCTGACCAGATAAAGGTTTGGAAAATGTTGGGGTGACAAATAACAGATAACCAGTGGTGGACAAAGAACACAAACCAAGTACTTGAGTAGAGATACACTAGGTCGGTAGCCCATTTACACATACACTCCTAGGGGAGATGGAGTAACCCACTTACCTGAAGAATGTTTTTGGCTTGTGGGGGAAACCAGATGAAACCCACCCAAGCACAGGAGAAACTACCTTCAGGGAGGCAACATGTTGGTCTCAAAGCAGCAATCTACTTACAAACACGCTAGTCTTCATCTTTTTTTTTAAGAGTTAGTATTTATTAGTATTTAACATGTTTAACTATGCAGTTCTTAAAATATTAGGTCTTGATATTTAGCCCAACATATATTTACTTAACAGTTCAAAACCAGCACGACTAGCTTAAACCAGCTACCGATTACCATGGTCCCAAACATAGCTTTAGCTGGTCATGTTGGATTTTCCATTTGGAAGAACATCAGAATTCCTAGGGGAAGACAAGCCAAAGTGCCTCTTGCCTTTGAGCAAGCAACATGCTCCAAGTCTTGTTTCCTGGCATTTATGCACATTCTAGACCACTTGCTCTTATGCCAGATGTTCTGTGTTGTCTTTCATCTGAAACTGAACAAAAATTCATCACACAGTACAAATACAATCCATCAGTATCACAATATTAACACATTTTATTTTAATTTCTCAATGTATCCTTGATTGTTGTCCGGTTTAAGTAGTCCCTGGTATGTGTGTTGCAGAGCTGTTGTGATTTTGGTATATAGCTATGTAAATTATATTTCTATAGAGTTTATATTATAAATATTACATGCGCTTTAGGGTGAATATTGTATATATTTAAAACTGTTTCTTTCTGAAGTATTGTTTTTGCTATGCTTTTCCCATTGGCTTGAACAATGTGTCTTGAACAAGAAATCGTCTGTACTCAATGCAAATGAAACACACAATACACAGGGGGTCACCCTGTGAAGGTGATAGCTAATTGGGACTATTTATCAACATTTCTCTGACCAGTCCAGACAAGTACATGCTTTTCTACCTGACTCTCATTAGCACTATCTGTAATGAGGAACACAGAAATCTGTTCATTTGCATAGAGTAGCCTACACCAGGTGAATTCTTGCCTACACCAGAAGAGTTCTTGTGCTGGTTGTGTTGCAGACAAAATTTCATATTAGACATAGAATAAATTTGAAACAGGTTTTCATTAAGGTTTGAAGGTGTTCGCTGTATATATCTTGATGCATAAAATATCAAGCTTTAACCTCTTTGAGCATGAGATGTTTCTTAGAGTGCACTTAAAGTCACCATTATTTTCAAGCAGAACTAAATGCAGGGCTCTAATGAAAAGCTATTGAGGCATCAAGGTCCAGAAAGCTTTCATGTCTGTCATTCAACCCATTACCTGGCATTAAATGCAGACTAACTGGGGTTGCATGATGGATAGAGAGCAGGCACAATAACAAGGTCAGTTTACACAGCTCTCTACAGCTCTGATAATCTGCAGATATGCTGATGCTCTGTGTACGCCAAAATGCCAATAACACAAACCAATTTGCCAATAGCCGGTTTGCTCAGATTGACTCTAATGGGGACAAAGGACAAATCATTGAACCAAAACTATACGGATTTAGCTGACTTTTTCCTCTCATGGAAAACACTAGTACTTTCTTTGAGAGAGAGAGAGAGAGAGGTTGTGGTGGTGGGGGTTTGCCTACAAAAGTCGGAAGTTTGGACTTGCTTCCCACAAAAAAGCAGATTTACATGTAGTTTTCATGTCAAAGTAGCTTTGGCTTTTTTGGTAGCCCTGTAAACCCTTAAGTTTCTCTTTCAGACCTGCAATACAAAGTTGTCACAATATGCTACTGGGAGATATCGTCTGAGAGCTGAATTGCAGTTGCTTCTTGGGGTTATTGTGATTCTAGTTACTTCTGAAACTTCTTTACATTGTCTTTTTGTTTTATGTAATAATTACCGGGAGACAATTATGAGAAACATTATAAATTAGAAACTATATAAAATGAGCATCGTTTCTCTTACGATGACTTAGTTTTCTTAGCTTTGCTATCTCAAAGCTTTTTAACATCTTTTTTTTCAATGATGGTAAAATAAATTGCTTTATATTAGTGCTATAAAATATTGTGATATATATTGTATCATGGACATAACATTGTGATATGTATTGTATTGTGAGAAGAGTGTATCGTTACTCCCCGATCAGGCAAAATCATCTGAGGATAAAATCATCTGAGTTACCAGCCTCAGAAATCCCAGTTTAAGAGCACTGCAGTCAAGGGACATTACGGGCTAACACAGAGAGGATGCCTCTCAGGAGAACAAAGAACCCCAACATGTGCTTCTCCAACCAAAGAAACACACTTACCTGGCGCATATCCCCTTTTCCATACAACTTCAAGAGGGCAATTCTTAATCTTCCAACCATAAACAACAGTTCCAGCTTTGCCAACTTCTTACCAACCCTTTGCAATCCAGTGTAACTGCATTTCCTTGCACAAACTCAATTCATCAAAGCACAGGTAAACTCTCCACCAACTTAACTGAATCAGTAAACAGAACATATCATGAACAGAGGATAAATTTCCCACTACTTAACGAAAGAATGCCAAGAAGTGCCATTCAGTGTTCAACATTTTGAATCCAATACTCTTCAACCAACCATAACACTATAACTACATTAATATTATTGTGTATAACATTGTTTTAATCTTTGATGCATTCTCATTTTAATTAAATTTATCTCTAAATCTCTAATCTTTAATCTATATTTTTAAGAGTTCCGTTTTATTTCCCCATTTGGCTGGTCGGTCATGTCAGGTCTTCTTCTGCTTTGCAACGGGGGTCCGGGGCTGGGAAATTACTCTCTATAGTGTTTTAGCAGTGAACTGGGGGTTTTATGAAGTGCATTGAAATCAAAGTTTTCAATAAGAGGCCACATTTTTGCAAATATAAATTGCTCCTAACATTTAATCTCCGGCCAGTATTTCCATGGGCATACACTGTTTGTTGGAATCAATAGTCAGCATTATCTGTCCTAATTACAGCTGCTGTGAGCTTTTCCGTTTGAGACCTTGGAATAGAATTACCTTGAGAAGTTATTTGTCCCCCGGCATTGGTATGCAAGTGATAGTTCTGCAGCTTCACCATGTCTGACAAGCTCTTATCTCTCCTTCTCGTCCACAGGTGCTTTCTGTCACCAGACTGCGATCAGAATGCAGCATGAATTCCACAAAAAGCAAGCTCTGTAAACTCAGATAAATTACAGAGACGTGCAGGTTGGTCAAAGTACAACTTGCAAAGTGCAGCTTGTAAAAATGGAAGTTACTTTCCTCAGCATAGAGATACTGATGCATTTTGAAGCTTGTGAAACATGTGCAAAGAAACATAATACAGAAAATACAAAATGTAACATTAATCCTGTTGAATTGCAATTCAGAACTTTCAATTTGGTGAGTGAATGCTGATTTTTATCTCCAGGATCTAAACGAGTACTGTTCCAGACCATAAATGACAGACCATATCAACTTTTTTATTACTAATAAGAATGGTGCAAACTTCGTAGCTCCTTTTATGGGGTGTTAAATTTTTGAAAGTTTAAATAATTTTGAAATGTTTACGTTGCCTTGCAAATATTGTGTTCCTTCACAAAACACAAGGAAATGCAAAAGAATTGAAAAATAATTATTAACCCTAAAATTCGCCACTACCATAATAACCCTTTATGGGCGCCGTAGTAATCTGAAAAAAGGCGTAATTATTTACTTAACAGACCTGTTCCAAAACAAAAAGGATATTGTCAATAATTGCAGGTTTTCCATCGACATTAATTGTAAATAACATTTGAAAGAACAACAAGCACAAAAAAAAGTTTATCATTCTTTCTTTATCATAAGTCCTTTTCACTGTGGTCAGACACTGTGTCTTTTATCTTGTTCCTTCTGTAAATTATACTTGCCTTAACAAGAGATGTCTCTTACTGGAAGACACGCTGATGATTACAGCATAACTTACCTTAACTTACAGCAAATTGTTTATTTTACTAAATTATATTTTTCTATGGTTAATTTCAAAACCATAGCTTCTTTTTTGTTGGGCTGTACACCCGCTTAATAATGCTGCACAAGGTCATTGAAACAAAACTTTATTGAAAACACTTGGTTCAAATATGAAGAGGAACCATTTCAAGGAACCATCAGCCTTTGTGGACTCTTCTGATTGGCTGAGGGTTAAGATTTTTATGGATAAACAAACTTGAGAAGAGTTTTTCCTCGTATGCACCCATTTATGAAGAAAACACAGCTTGTGAATGTTTTTCAGAAGCACACTTTATTTTTAAGAGATTAATGAGACATTATTAAAAAAAATATGACACATATGGAATACTAAAGCCCTCTGAGTGTTTAAGTTGCTGAATGAGTTTAATTTCAATAGTTTCTGCTGGTAAATTGATGGCTCTTTGCTGTTCTGGGAGCAAACACGATGCATGATTGAGGTGCGTGTCTAAAGATGCAATTCTCTCAAGATCTCCATGATGTATTTCAAGCTGGTGACAGGCGACTCCTGCAGGGCATGCGCTTTATAATTTCTGATGCTATAATCTTCAAGAAAAAATGTGTTGTGTGATCCAATCCTGCTAATTTATGGAAACTACCCTCAAAGCTTTGTTTTTTCAAAGCTAATGCACTGGTATTGTAATGGAATCCTATCGGGACATGAGAACATTTTCAAAGGATTTGTAAACTGCCTGGTGCAACCCCACACTCTTAAGTGTTCTTGTATTCTATTCAGAGAAACTCTAAACTGTTGGTTGTGTTTTTATACAATTATTTCCACTACCACCTAGATTCCCCAGGCAGTTTTCATGCTGTTTATAGATAATGTTTATAATACTTAAATATTTTTACAAACTTTACACATAACGGTTTGTTTCTCTAGAGGCGCAACTTCAAACAATTACCTCAGATTAAAAATATATACCGGTATATAGAAAAACATTTATATTATATGTATATACACTCTATTTAGTGGTAATGTGGTAAATGACTATTCTAGACGCAAATGTCTGGTTTTCTAGTTGCAATATTAACATAGGGGTATAGAGGACCATTTCTAGCAACTATCACTTCAGTGTTCTAATGATACATGATTTGCTCATTGTAGCAAAAGGCTAATTGATTATTAAAAAGCTCTTGTGCAATCATGTTAGTTTAGCTGCTTATAGAAGCAATAAAACTGACCTTCCTTTGAGCAGGTTGAGTATCTGGAGCATCAAATTTGTGAGGTCGATAAAATGTTAAAATGGCAGAAAAAAAGGAAACTTTCAAATTCGACAGTCTATTCTTGATCTTAGAATTGAATAATATTCCATAAGAGAAATTGTAAAAAAAAACTAAAATTTCCTACAATGGTGTGTACTACTCCCTTCAGAGAACAGCACAAAAAGGCTCAAACCAGAGCAGAAATAGAATTGGGTGGCCCCGCTGCACAACTGAGCAGGAAGAGGAAGTACATTAGAGTCTCTATCTTGAGAAATAGATGCCTCACAGCTTGTAGCTTCATTAAATAGTGCATGAAAAACGCCAGTGTCAACATCTGAAGTGAAGAGGGGACTCAGGGATGCTGGCCTTCAGGGTAGAGTGGCGAAGAAAAGCCATACCTGAGTACACAGACATTGGGCAGAAGAAGATTGGATAAAAGTGTTATAGATGGATGAATTTAAGTGTGTGGTGTTTGGATCATAATTTTTGAGACGCATAAAAATTGAAAAGATGCTGAAATGCTGCCTGATGCCATCTGTCAAGCAAGGTGGGGGTAATTTGATGGTCTGGGGCTGCTTTGTGCTGGTAAGGTGGGAGATTTGTTCAAGGAATAGGGGATTGTGTTATGCAAAGGCATGTCATAACCTGTGGACAGCACTTGATTGGAGCCAGTTTTATTCTACAACGGGACAGTGACCCAAAACACACGTCCAAATTTTGCAAGAACTATTTAGAGAAGAAGCAGCAGCTGGTCTTTTATCTGTAATGGAGTGCCAGAGCAGTCACCAGATCCAAACCCAATTGAACTGTTGTGGGAGCAGCTTGACTGTATGGTACCCATCCAGCCAATCCATCTTGTGGGAAGTGCTACTAGTAGCGTGGGGTGAAATTATTAACAGCTAGAATGCCAAAGGTCTGGAGGATGGAAGATTCTTTGAAGTTTGAGGTGGAAAAAACATTTTATTATTTCTATTTTTAGTTAAAGATTGTATTATTTTTTTTCTAACGTGGCAATGACTTGACTATATTTTCTTGGGAAAAATATATATATAGCAACTGGATTTAATTTAAGCATCAAATTTAATTCCAAGTTTAGTTGTTCAATTTTCATTCATTCAGTTTTTCTGTGTTGGGAAACGATGAAATCCTCCAAGAACATTAACACAAGTAATAAATTGATTCTGAATGAACCACAAGACTGCCAAGGATTGGAATGGTCAGTCTACATCCACCAAAGACACAATGAGATTTGGTAACAGTGACAATGTTGGCCAATCAGTGCATGTAACATCCTTGACATTTCAAGCCTTGAGTGTTCAAATTCCCTTTCAAAGTGTTGGTCCAGAATCCCAGAAGTCATTAGCAGCCTGCCACTGCTCTGTTTGTGTAAACACTCTCCTCCAGCAACAAGCTGGAAGCTGTCAAATGTCCACACAGCACTAACTACAGAGAGATTTTGCATGCTTGTGAATGGAAAATAAGGGCAGTCTGTAGCCTGCGGGTGAAAAAAGGGTTCATTATTAGAATATAAGGCTTTATGATATAAACAATTCCATTTCCCATGGAATTAGTATTACCTAGGGACCTTGGATGATTTGCAATAATTAACAAGGTCCTTGTGATCCTTAATCCTGTTATAAATGTTCCTGGCTTTAAATGTTCCCCCTTCCCCTACTATATTCCTTTAAAATGTCTTTGTTAAGTCATGGGGTTTTGACAAACATAATGTGTCTAGGCTGTCTGATCTACTGTGTCTTTATTGAGAACAATAAAAAAACACAATGCTTAAGTGGATCCTTAATATTAATAACTGGTCGCCTTTAAAGCTTTATGTAAATGAACTATTGTTGGTCGTGGATCCTCTGAAAGCTCGAGGCAAGGCTTACTTTAGCTTATTCTTCTTGTGCAGTGCAAATTCCAAACCTTTGTGTTTTTTATCAGTCAATGTTGCTGTAGTCCACACCTCCAAAAGTATTATCTTCATGAGACTCCAGGTGTCGGATCAGAATTGTATGTCAGCATTCGCTCAGAATTTTAGGATTTGTATATTTTCTGTGTTTTGTATCCATTTTGTGGGTAGAGTAGTGGCTGCATTGTGGTCTGCACACTGCCTGCATAGTGTGTACTTTTTAGGAGAAATGAAGGGCAAAACAAAACAAGAATAAATGGATGATGTGTTTCACATTAGGTGGCAAGAACTTTGGTACCACAGTGTATGTAATAAGAACTTCTATTTATTTTGTTTTTTTCCAATCATCAGTGTTTCCTGTACACTGACATATATGTAATAATTAAGTTCATCCAATAAAATAGAGACATTCCACTTTATTTAATATTCCATTTTTTGCAAACTAAGGTCTAAGATGAATCACTGTGAGTTGTATCTTTTTATAGATGCAAAGATACTTTGTTACTTATAATGCATTTTGCTTCCTTTATCCCTTGTGTAAAATATCATAATATATATGTTTTTTTTTTCTGCAACTACAAATAACAAATGTCTTTATGCACCCGCACGCACCCACACAGCATGTCTTACTCCGGGAATTTAATACAATCCACTACTATCAAACCAATAACTACAATCGAACTCATCCTCCTCCAAAACAGCTTCAGTGTGGAAACAAAGGGAACTGTCCTCATTTGTTCCATTTTTATCAATTTTAATGCAACAAAAAGTGTGATATGCATCCCTAACATATACACAGATGAATTGCCCAAAATAAGATACAGAATATTTTTATAACTCTCAGGTTAAATGTATTTGAGTATTTTGTTAACACATACATTACGACGATAATTTAACTGGTCAGTGTCATCAACTAAAATGGCTAATGACTAGCACTTCTTCATGAGCTTAGGCTGTTTCTTGATTTTCATCTTCCCATCTTAGTAACCCTCAGCCTGTTTTTGTAGATCCTCAGAGACTCATCTGCATGGTTCACTCTCTCTCTTCTCTGACTCCCTGTGGTGCACTCTGCCATAGGCAGTTTTCTTCCTCTGTAGTCGACAAATCATC
Source organism: Danionella cerebrum (assembly GCA_007224835.1). Lineage (NCBI taxonomy): Eukaryota > Metazoa > Chordata > Actinopteri > Cypriniformes > Danionidae > Danionella > Danionella cerebrum. The sequence continues at coordinate 49,978 of SRMA01026684.1, forward strand.
AAAAACATGCTGCACACTCGATTTCAACATTCCTCAAACAACCTGAACCTATTGTGGATCTGTAAGTCTGCTGGTGCATTTTAAATCATTTTTAGAAAGGTTTTTAATTATGAAAAGCTGAGTTTAAGTCTTGTTTTAGAGTAACATAATGGTTTTAAAGCAATATGAATAAGACACAATTCTAAAGAAAGTCAGTCGATTGAAGACACATTAAAAATCAACAAAAATAATCTAGGCAAAAGTACACACATTTTATTTTGCCACGTGCATGTTGTGCAGGATTCTTTTCAGATTATGTGTAGATGGTTTACAGTAACAGACATGTCTCAGCAGCGTACATTTTAACTGTTAACAATCTCTTTAACTGTACAACTGTTTATGGTCTTGTCCATCTTTTTTCATCTCCCTCTGCTCTTGCCCCTCCCATCCTGTTGATCTCCTAATTGCCAACACACCTGTATCTTGTTTGGTCTGCTGATTTCTCCATCTTTATATTTAACTGTAGCTGTCTTCAAGTGGCTGGTTCACTAATTGACTGTGACTTATACTCACGTTCGAGAGGCTGAGGATTCTTATGACTACTATATTTTCACATTTTTCTGAAAGTATTTATTATTATTTAATTTCTCTGTTCAAGCCTAGTTTCTATTCTTGTTCAGAGTTAAACCTTAAGTTAGTTTCTAATCTGTCTTTAGTTTTAGTTATTTAAGGTTTTCCCTCCTATGGGAGTTTTGTGTTTATTTTCATTCATTCATTCATTTTCTAACCCCATTATTCCCGTTTTGGGGTCACGGGGGTCTGCCGGTGCATATCTTCAGCGCACATGTGGCGAGAGGCGGGAACACACCCTGGACAGGTCGCCAGCCCATCGCAATTGTGTTTATTTTGTTTGTTTGTTTTTTTATAAAGTGCTTGCTGCTGTATTTCTAGCTCACCTTCCCCTTGGAATTGAGAACAAATATTAAAGTATTTGCTTGCATAGAATTTCCACCCTGAAAAATACTTGTCTTTTATCAAATTAAGTTACATTAGGCTACGCTAAGTGAATGTTATTCTGTTCTTCAGTTTTTCAAGATAGTATTGCAGTTCATCATGACCTGGCTGCTTAATAATTGATTGATTCATTCATTAATTATTTTGCCTGCTTAATCATTAGGCATAGCAGTGTTCGGTTGGTGCCTACCTACAGAGCACACTGGGTGAAAGGATACACCCTGGACAAGTTGCCAGTCAGTCAAAGGGCAGAGAAAAAACTAATTTCATAAAATAATTTGATGCCACACAAAATTGTTATAATGTGTTTTTTATGTCATGAGTTCATGACGCTGACCTGCCTAGATGTGGCCCATGAGTTGGCGGGCACAAACGTAGAAGGCAGGCTTTCCAAATACATATAAGATCTGTGTTTTTGTCCCCCTGATGGGCTGTCAAGGTGGAATGAGGAGAAGCTCAGACAATGACAAATGGTGAAAGTATGGACTAACTCATATAGACTGGTAAGAAGTGACTGATGCCTGAATAATGCACACCATGAAGGATTCTAGATTTTGACACTGTATTAACCAAGAACAGTATCCATAATATGACCGGGTTTTACTTATATTATGTAACCTTTTTTTTCCTAAACAATGTAAGAAAACAACATTGAACATATAGCTTTTTTAATTGTTTCCTAAAAAAATCAGAATAGGCTAAGATTAAATTTCTACATCAGATTTTCTTATGCAGACTAGCATTTGAAGAACCTTTACGGCGTCTCCACATAAATTCACATAGTCAGAGTGAGTCAATGTTGTTGAAATTGAAATGAAAACCAGATAATTTCACCTTGTTTTTGTGTATGTTCTAACACCCAAAATCTGAAAACAAAACTGCCCAACCAAAAGACAAATACAGACTTTCCATGGCACATTAACTATTCATACCTACTGGCATGAGAGAACTGCCCATGAATGCCAGGATGCAGTCTCTGTTCAATGCTAATGAACGGCTGCATCGTGGGGATAAGAAATGGGGGTGTTGTTCTCTCTCAGAATGAGCCAACACTAATATGGATGACTCATTTGTAATGTAGAACACGATCAATTAGAACTCCTTAGGCTTTGAAGAGTTTCCATAGGAAAAAAAACAACAACTATGCACTGTAAAGCCAAGCCCCCTCCAAATAACCATAGAAATGCAAGTCTTCATTGATGAGAATGTGAGTGTTTTGTCTGTAATAGGATTACAGTGGCAAACAGGAGCTTGACAAAATGTGCATTGGAAGCAGGTTTCAGCTCAGCTTCCATCCTTTGCAGCAGCAGCGGATTTTTCATGGTTTTTAAACAATAACCTAAATGTGTATTTCTCCCAAACAGTGTGTTATAAGGAGTGTTTGTGACAGAGAAAATGCTGCTATGTCGATACCAGCCGTATACAGCACACATTAGAGCTGTTTTGTTGTTGTTGTTGTTGTTGTTATATTTAAAGAAATGCCTAACCTAGTTTTCACAGATTTTGTATATATTTACAGAAACCCCATGCAATGCTGGAATTGTTTTCCTAATTTAATAAAATATTACTTTCTCCAATGAGATCTGTAAAAAGACTGCAACACTTTGTTTGCAGATCTGCTTTAGATGTAATTCTGATTACTGTGAGTTTGTGCTAGCTTTTCAGTGACTATTCTAAAACCATGCTACAAATGATCTACCTAATAATTTGAAATGATCAGCCCATACATTTAACACATTTTTATTAGGCATTGGAAAAATAGATCAGCATTTTATAGGGACCCATCAGACATTAGGAGCCTCTCACGCTACTCTACTCTTTCTAGAGCACTTACTACCTTAACTTAATTTATTTAAAAAAAAACCTGAAACTCTGCCTAATTGAGTCAACCTCTTCTAAATGCATGTCATATGATTAATCTGACTGCATGCTTATTTTTAATCCAGAACTGCTAAATAAATCAATGCACGGTACCTGAATAAACAGCACCTGTCCAGAGAACAATCAACCTGCCAAGCATTTTTTTGTAAAATTACGGCAGGTGCTAGCAATTGCCATGAAGAGAGCTAGGACCACTGTTTCCATGGCTACTATCAGTAATACACAAAGACAGCACTGTATGAAATCATGCTTCACACTGAAGGTTCCCCTGCTTAAGACAGCCCATGTCCAGGATATTAGCATGGTGGTGTCATGGGAGATTGTATTGTGGTCAGATGAGACTAAAAAAGACCAAAGCGAATCTCCATTCACTGTGTTTGGAGGGAGAAGAATGATTATAGTTATAACAATAATACCATACCTACTGTAAAGCATGGGGCTGAAAGCATAATGCTCAGGGGATGCTTTTTTACACATGAGACAGAACGACTGCACTATGTTAAAGAGCGGAAGAACAGGGTCATGTACTGTGAGATATTTGGCAAAAAACATCTTCATTCAGTCAGAGCATCATACACCATGGCTGGGTCTTCCAACATAACAATGACCCAAAGCACACATCCAGAACAAACAAGGAATGCCTCCGTAATAAGCATATGAAGGTTCTGAAGTGGTCTAGCCAGTCTCCAGACCTAGATCATTGTGAGAGCTTAACCTGTGTTACTCAGCAACAGCCCCTAAACCTGACAGATCTAGAAAAGACCTGTGTGGAGGAGTGGGCCAAAATCCCTACTGCAGTGTGTGCAAACCTAGAACCAGTTGAATTAGTAACAATGGTTTCTGTATCAAATATTACTTTTTTTTTTTTTTTTTTACTAAGATGATCAAAAACTTATTTACAAATAATGACATTTGTTTCCAGAAACGTTTTGACCTCAACACCAATACAGCAAACACTGTCACATTTATAGGATCATCTTTCACCTTCTGTTTAGTATCCCAGCAAAAAAACACAACATCAAAATATGTTTAAACATATCTGATAAAATAACTAGATAAACTGATGTGCTTTTACCTCTTAGAACAATAGGGAACAACATGAAAGATTCTGACGAATGCCACTTTTCAGTGCCTACAACAAGGGTTTCAGCAGTTTTATAATCTATAATTTACAAAATAATGAGTTGTTTAGTTTATAAAACACAGTAAAATAACAACTTCCAAAACAACAATCTCTCAAAACATAGATTGAAACAAGCATCAATTTCAGGTTAAAAACAAGTTAAGACGCTAAAAAAGAGGGTTTAAATGATAAGGATAAATATCCAAGTCTTCAGTGGCAAGCGAAAGGATACAGAGTAAATACAGAGTATTTAAATAATACTCTGTCAAATTTAAACATGAATTTTACTTCTCACTTCTATTTTGGGCAGAAAGAGGAGCGTCCACACCTGGAAGTGTTTGAGGTCCGAATGATTAGGCCTGAACCATTTTTATGCTTCCAGTGTGTGCATTTTGCTTTAACAGTTCAATGTAAAAGCAACTCATGTGAGTTGTCACAGAAAATATTTTATACATTATTTAAAGATTTTTTTTTACCTAAATAACATTTTTTACACATTATTTAAGAGAAAAATACAGCATCGTATATATATATATATATTATTTTTTTTCTCTTAAATAATGTGTAAATATTATATATATATATATATATATATATATATATATATATATATATATATATATATATAATATTTACACATTATTTATATATATATACACACACTGCATCTGAATTCCCTTGTGGAAATACATATTTCCTAACTTTAACAATCTCTACATACTTTTTTAAATAAATGACAATTTTATTAGTTTTGACTAGCTTTCTCTACATTCTACTCAATCCTGGGAAGTTTTACTTCTGTGGGAAAAGACGAAAAAAGCCTTGAGCCATGAAAGAACTTGAATTGTGATAAGGATATCTGAAGTAAAGTGGATTATTCCGTAAATTGTTGCCTCCGAGGACTTCTCAGAGAAGAGCTGACAACTTTATTTAAAGAGCAAAAGAGAGATGTTTTTAAGCGCAATGTTTTTATTTACAGAGCATACACGATCAGCTAGAAAATATTAATATTGTCCAAATATATTCTAGTTGATATCCATATGTGCTAAAAGCCATGTATTTGTTGTAATAGAGCTACACTCGCCTACCACTTGACAAGGTTCTACTATCTAACTGCTTGTTAATGCAAATGTTTAATCAGCCAATCACAAACATTGCCTGGTGTGATGAATATCTATTCCATCTCTAACATTCGGATTGTGGGGTCAGAATTTGACATCAATAACATGAAAGCTTGTTTCCAGTGGAGTAAAGGTGTGTGGGATACTTTATTTACACACTTCAAGCCGATCAAAGAATGAGTATTGTTGCCCTTTATGACCACAGTGTACCCATAACGCACCATGTCATAAAGTTCAAACTGGTTTTGTGAATGTGACATTGAGTTCAATATGGACTAATCTCTCTGAGGAATGTTTCCAGTACCTTGTTAAACCTATACCATGGTGAATAAATGAAGTTCTGAAAGCAAAAGGGGTAGAACCCGGTACTAGAAAGGTTTACCTAATGAAATGGCCAATAAGTGTATTTTGCCAGGATCAAAAATGAAAATAGTTATCACCAACATCTGATCTTTTCATGAGGTGTGTGCATCATTTGGTCATTTAAATAAGTTATCCAATCAAAAAACGATGCAAAAAATCACCCGACTTAATCTCCATTAAAATTTTGTTCTTTTTCCAAAAGGAAGATGACAGAACAGATTGTAGACAAGCTGATGGCCATATTCAAAATACCTTGGGCTCACATGAAATAAACTGATGACATACAATACAGTACATTAACACACTTTTTAGGCCAAAATGTGATCTTTAAGATCTTTTCTTTTGTCCCACACTAGTGTATCTTCAACTTCCCATAACAGAAAGTGCCAGAAACTGCATTTCATTAGCTGACCACTCGAGGCTGGTGTTAGAAGTGAGCAGATTTCCACTGACAGCAGTGTTAAAGTACTCAACTTTACACTGGAATGAAAACATTATTAAAGCTTGGTACAAACTCATTTCAAATTTGTACTAATTTTGACTTATCGTAACTGTACGGGGGAAAGAATTTGTGCCCTTCAATGACTAACTGGACCAAATTTGAGCCTCCAAATGCATTCAGATGAATCTGAAAGCTAGTGTGTGACATCATAGATGCTACATCCATAGTTTTATATGCCTTATTGTGAAACCCTATATGGTGGTCATACCCAAAGTAATTTCTGGAAGGCCACAGGCATGCACATTATAGTTCCAGCCCTGCTGACTTGCATTGGTGTTTTGACTCAACATTTTGTATTCTTATCTCTACTCAAGGCAAATGAATCTCCTCAGACTCAACTTCTCGGGTCAATTCAGTTTAAGAAGTCAAATAAGGTGAGAAACAATTACAAAGAGAGAAGGAGGGGATCAGGGAGAGGATTAAACAAAAGTGTTTATTGCTTAAGGCATAAGAGGTACATCAAAGTTGTCCAGCCCTCACATTACACGTCAGCTTTCCAAAGGTTCAAGAGTGTATAGCGTTAAGTTAATGAGCCGTAGAGAGAATGTGATGGCTTTGAAATGTTCTGTGATGCCTTAAGTCATCACCTGCCACACACTACACATGTCTTTGCTTCAGGACATCCACTGCACACTCTGACTTCCCATGAACAAAATTATAAACCTTGATAGCAGGGGCAGAAGGTGCACTTTAATGTACTTTGTGCTCTGCTAGGTTTTGTTAAATGCTTATGGGGACATATAACATTTATTGTGCTTGTATTATTGAAAGACTTAAATTACCTGATTTCGCTATTATGTTTCTATGACATCAGTACATTTACTCAAAATAAATTGGTTTAACAAGTTTGCACAATGTGCTTGACACCTGAATTGACTAATGATCAGCCAATTACCCATAGGAGATAAGAGGATAATGAATAGCATGTTTAGCATATAGCATTTTTCTATTGCCAGCATTATCACCAAACTAATGTGTAAAATTTAAATATTGATAATTAGATATTCATATTGTCTTCACTCAATCATCTCAATAGGGTTTTACTATTCTACTTAATTAGTAATCGTTTTTATTTTGTATTTTTTGTATTTTGTGAATATTTAACCCCAAAACAGCGTTCAACAGCTACTCCAGGTGGAAACTACAAATACAAACAAAATGGTCGCTGCCCCCAATCTCATGATACCTCCTCCCACTCTATTGTAAATATTTCAGTCAACTTTCAGGGGTATTAAAGCAGAGTACAAGCAATTGGGAATGACTGCAAAATGCAGCCCATGTCTACATACATTCATGCATTTAGCAAATGCTTTTATTCAAAGGGATTGACAGTTTGAGAGAAACATATGTATTCCCTAATTACGAGATGTACCGCACCTATGTACCCTCATTCACCAGACATCATGGACACTGCTAATCACTGCTTGTATTTAAGCCTTGTTTCCCTATAGGGAACCCTTGTCTGTCCTACCGTCTGAATTGTTTCTGTGTGCCCTCCAGACTCCATGGGTTACAAAACTCCTACTTCCTGCATTTCCTCATCTCCTACTTCCTGTATTTCCTCATCTCCAATGATTCTTGAATCCTGTGTTTCACTTGCTGTGCCTTCACTGTGCACTGTACTGTAAATAAACTCTTTGTATGAAAAAAGCACATAATCATTTATCAAGTTGTAAAGCTATGTATGAATCAAACAAGCTTTTTTTTAGCTTTTTTTCGCATAATGACTTCCTGTTAATAGCAAGTTCATAGCTGTTATAGTTTTTGATGGCCACTGTGTGTGCAAAAAGCTATGGAATTTAACTTTCTATAAGATAAGTCTGGTGCAGTTTTGAGACAAACAGATAAAATCTCTAGTAGGAGGTCGTTAGAGTATGACATGAGGTTTTTGGAAATAGCCAACTTCCTATCGATTTTGGAAATGCGATCCATATTACTTAAATTTAGGTCATGGTACACTGCACAAGTGTGCCAAATTTTGTTTGTGTACAACAAACTGATAGCACAACATAAGCTGAAACAATTAGGAATTAGAATTTTCGAAGCACAATCAGGCATAAATTTTAATCAATTGTGATGAGCTCATTTAGGCCCTCAAAAATGCACAGAAACTCACAAAACAATGGTCTGAGCAATCACAATAGGGTTCTACCCAAGTTTATTGCTTGAACACTAACAAGGCTTTTTTATAGGTACCAATAGTGTGCGTCCAAAAGTGTGATTATGTATCATTATCCAATAACTTCCACTATGTATTAACCAAATAGCAATATGTCCTGGGACAGTATTTAGTATGCAAAAATGATAACTAGAATACCCAACAGCCTGCTACTTGACACATGTAATAAATGTTTACAGCAATTAATGAATGTAATAATTTGCACAGATAATCAAAGATATGGGTGTATGGCATGGTTCTTTTCATTCTGTTTCTTCCATAAGTAAATAAGTGTATTTCCACTTGGCAACATCATACACTATAATACAAATAGTTCTTTCATCACTGCTGTGATTGCTGCCAGCCCCAAAGCCCCTAACTGTAAAATATCTGGCAATATCATTCAATCATGTCATAGGAAAGCGTAACCATTTAGCCTTCTCTATTTTCAGGCAGTTGTTGGTGCATGTCAGGGCAGACACCTTTGTCACTAAGAGTATGAGAAGTGAAGTGGAACTCAATCTGTGCAATACTCTGACACCCCCCAGTCGACCTCATCAGGCAGGGTCTGCTCAGTCAGTCACAAAGAACTGAGACTTTGCTCTTTTGTGCATCTGTTCCACAGTTGAGATGACTTTCAGGAAGTAAGTGCAAAAAGTACCAACCAGGATTGTCGAGTGAGTTCTGCAGCACTTTCAGCTGCTAGTTGGAAATCCAAGGTATCCCAAGAGGAGCTCAATAGCCACTTAAACAGAGCTTTACCATGCTTCGGTGATTGCTGCGCTCAATCAATCGGCTTTGTCTTCACTATGTTTGGTCGGCCTTTAGGTGAGGCAGTTTCTTTCTAATTTGGACAAGACAGAAAGTTGCATTGAGACAGCAAGAACAAATTATAGTTAGCTCGAAGACAATGCTGCAGACTTTAAGCCTTGATTGCCCGACTGTCCTTTATTAAGGAGCAATAGCCTTTCTCCTCACCTGTGACAGGCAATAGAATTCTGTTTAGCAACTGGCTCTGTGAAACAAAAAGGCACTGACAGACCAAAGAGACTCTTGGTTTTGCTGTGTACACACATTTAGGTTCTCAGTAGTCCATAAAGCAGCTGTGAGACTTCCGCACATTTCAATAGTAAGTCAAGAAGCTCTCGTATCTTTGATTTATTAAAATAATTAAAGATGGTAGGCTAAAACTGCAGGCCCTGCAATATCCACTCAAGGGTTTCCCTGCTTTATTGCCTCCAGGTCCTCTGAATGATATCCCCAAGTAACCCATTTAATTCCAAGACACTTCTTTGGAAATTAACCTTTAAATGTGGACGATGGACTCTCACTCCATTACACACTGTTTAATGGGAGAACTGTTGAAGTACAGTGTTGGATTGTGGGATTTCAGAATGTAGAATTTAAAGATCATGAGCACCTAGAGATGTGTGAATCTGTAGTTTCTTTAAGTCAATCATGCATCTTATGTAGAGAAATACTTAAACAATTCACACAGCTCAGCTTATAGCAGATAATTAGAACCATTGATTCTAATTTATGGTACTGCTGGTGACATTCATTAGACGGTGGGGGAAGGGGAGAACTTTTTTTTTCTGTAAAACGGGCATTCATAGACTTCTTCATAGGTACAAATGTTAAATTGCCAGAAATGTTGAAAGTCTGTCCACATGTGTTTTGTTTACTTTTCACTTGCTTTATCTTCCCCTTAAGATTTTTTATTATAAAACTGGGGTGGCTACACTTACATTCCTGTCACTTTGCTCTCTTTATATAGCATCTGGCTCACTGAGAATATAGATCAAGTTGCAGCGAAGTATTCACTATGACCTGTCCTTGAAAGGCTTTTAGAAAGAATTCCTCACCAAATATCTTAGACTATGTTCATGCCATTAATGCCTGAGAACAAATCTAGCTCCTGAAATCACAAAAAATATCTCTCAGAAAGATTAGTTAAAATATAGATTTAAGTAGTTTACCCTGCTGCAGAATCTATTAAGAACTAACCCTTCACTAAAACAGCTAATCACTGTTGGGAAATCAGACATTTTCAGTCTTATGACCAGGCTTGTTCGGAAGGAAATGCTAAAGTTGCTTGTTTTCTTTGTTACATGGATAAAAAAAAATGTTGCTCAACTTTTTCATTCTTTGTTATATTCATTTAGGTCAACAGCTTGAAAACTTAAAAATGTCAATTAAAATGTGTAATTTCAAAGAGGGCCATCACAATTCATGTTAACATGCATTTATATTCACGTGTCTGCTCCCAAAGTCTGTAATATACTGTGATAACTGAAACCTCCTAATATTACCCACTTCCGAATATTAGGAATATTCGGAATATTATATGCCACTCCCTCTGGATATAAGCTTCATTCCTCTCATCTAATTACATCTGTCAAACTGTTCACTACCCCAGAATCCCAGACTCACCTGTTTTTCTTATATTTTCTTGCTTGGTTTCAACATGCCTTCCAAGCACCAAGTAATTCCAATATTTGGCTAACCTCACCTTAGGCTCCAAAGTATTTCCATCCTTCACCTTTAGTGGAGTTCCATTTCATCCCTAAGCCCTGGAAAGGCGGGGTCTAAAAGAAAGGACAAAAAAGAAAATACATGCGTATGGATAAGGAAATCTAGAAATGTTTGCTGTTTTTATTTGCATGATAAAATTATTAACACGATTAACATTATTAAACAATAATTTGGCCTCCAAAAGAGAGTCAGCATTGTATAATGTTAATGTTATTAGGCTAGTTAATGGCGCATTGTTCCTGCAAAACAAGCATTTTTTTCCTATTTAGATGACTTTTACAGACATATTTTTAGACATGAAATCTAACACAAAATTATGTTAATCAAATTTCTAAGTCTCTTTGGTTACGCTGCAGACATTTTACCACTCTGTTTTAAGGTTTAGCTTAGACACCCCTCGAAACAGAGGGTAACACACCTCTTCCTCCACATGTACCTGGTTATTTTTAAAATGGGTATTTTTCTGCGCTGTTACACTCTCCATCCACATGATCACAGCACTGTTTTCATGTAACCACACATTTTTGAAAATGATGGCCAAGATGAAACACTCCAAAGTCAGTGGCTGTGTGGGCAGTGAAAACTTTTTTTAAAATGTCTTTGGAGGGTAAAGTTTGTCATTGTGGTCATGCTCTGTCACTGCTGTGTTTACAAACAGCAAGGGTAATGGCGGCCGAAGATATTATTGTATATTACTGTGTTTCTTTTAGGATTACATGTGCATGTTTACAATTTAATCACAGAACTGAGGCAAATTTGTGATTGTATTGTGCAAAACAGGAGGTAGGGCTAAGGGGAAGAACCAAAGGGTGAAAATGGAATGATTTTTGTCTGTTTACCCTTAGAATCGCCATTTTTTTTGGTCTGTGTGTCTTCTGATGCCCTTTCATTACAGAATGTTCATTGCTTGAACAGATTTGAATATTCATGATAGCAGTACAGGCAGAAACAGTCAACCATAGGCTAAACCAAACACCAGTTTACCTTAACACTGTTAATGTGTCTTGTCCAATCATGGTGAAGACCAGGAAAATAACTGTTCGTTCAGTTTTTCATTGGAGCCATCTTTTGAAGCAGTCCATTGATGTTAGCCGAGTTTCCTGCATGAAGGTGGGGCAAGGATGGGACAATACTGGGATTTTACACAGCTGATTCAAGTATGTATGCCAATTTTAAAACATGCAGGCCACTGGGGACCACATAATGCGTAATCCTGGCTATTGAATGGGTTAGGGAACAATGAAAGCATTGGTGGGGAGAAAATCGAGTCTGGAGGAAGAATGGGAGACAATGACCAGCGAAAATATACAAAAAATAAATCCCAGGCACAGTTCCCTGCTTTCTGTTCCTCCCCTTTGGTCAGGCTACACCTACAGGCTTCTGCAGCTGGTCGTCCACTGCTCCTCAGCAGTAGGCTAATGCTCTCTTGCAGATTGTGACTCTCCCAAGCTTCTACACCGATAATAGCCATATATCTGCAGGCACATTGAAGGCCTCACCACAACCAGTTTCTTTCTTTCTCTTTCTCTCTCTCTCTATCTCTTTCACAGTGATGTGTGCTCCATATCAGTATGTGTCTTTCTCCTTCCCAGCTTCAGGCTTTGAGTCATCCAAAGAGGTGGCATATATCACACATTCCATATTTTATTCAAATAAAACAGAAAGAATCCAAGGTTGCTGCTGACAAACACATGATGATAAGGGCTCTGGTCCTCCTCTCATCATGTGTACTGCCAGCTCTCATTGTTTAACCTTTGGAGCTCCTCCATGTGGTGTGGCTCATAGGTGACTTGTTAATCACTCACATCACTAGCCTCAAACCATTTCCCATGGCTCTCTCTTGCCACATGAAATTAGTTCTTTCTGTGATTCAAGAAAGAATGCAGCAGGCTAAATCTAAAACTGTTGTGTTGTTTTCTTTTTATACTGGATGGAGAGAGGTTTTTTTTGTTGCTTTGGACTTTTTCCCAATTCGGTTGCATCTGTACTCTGATTCACTTCTCCGTAATATCATGATCTGCTGATTAACACTTGACAGATCCCTTGATCCTGAACTAACTCCACAATCAGGGAAGAAAGCATCTTTTGCAGCCAAGCACAAGGTCATTTCACCTCTGCTTGCTGGAAATGGAACAAAGCCTCTTGCACAATATAGAGGGCTCGTTTTCAAGCTGTATTATCTTGGTGTTAAAATCCCTTGCCTAGTTAGCATTTGCAGTGATGGATGGCATTGCACAAACCGAGTCTACAAGCTTCTCATCGAACAGCTAAGAACCCTGGAGCCCGATGATAGATCACTGTTGCTTTATCTCACACTGTTTATTCCTGCCTTCGACATGGAGAGCGGCTGAGACTTGTAAGTGGTTGAGAGCCATATCTCTTAAAAAATAGCTTTATTATGCAGGACTAGTTGTTTCTTGCTGTTTTGGATTTGGATAGAGTGTTGTGCTGTTACACTGAGTGTGAAAGGTGTTTGGAGTTCATTGGTCATGATGAAAAATGGGAAGTAATTCTCACAGCGGTTTTAAAGTGATGATGTTGTTTGTTACAAGTGAAAAATCGTTGAATAAATACCTTTTAATATAAATATTTTAACTTAAGCTTACTCTTATTATCCGTTTGCTCTATTAACCTTTAAGTTTAGTGCTGCTCCATGCCCGGTTGTAGCTTTCCAATATTCTATTATGCATGTTCTCCCTGTGCTTGTGGTTACCTTCGGGTTCTCAGACAATTGCACTCTTTTCTCAGACAATAGCCTCCAATTCTCCTTAGAAGTAACTGTGAGAGTGAATGTGAGAGCCCATGATATGAGCTTTAGATGAGCAGTAGCAGAATACCGTGACCTTGATCGGATGGATGGATGGATGGATGGATGGATGGATGGATGGATAATCTGCTTGTAAAGGGAAGTTCAGATCATTTGATCTTTGAATTTCTGTCATGAGTAATGTAGTTATTGTTGCATTTATTTCCAAATGAGAAGATTGTGGGAAGCAATTGTGACTTTTTTTTTTTTTTTTTGCTTTTCAGTCAGTGTACAGTCGTAGCCAAAAGTTTTGAGAATGACACAAATATAAGTTTTCACAAAGTTTGCTGTTAAACTGCTTTTAGATCTTTGTTTTTGTTTTTTTTTCAGTGATTTGCTGAAATATAACAACTGCACGTCATACGTTTCAAATGCTTTTATCAACAATTACATGACATTTATGCAAAGAGTCAGTGTTTGCAGTGTTGGCTCTTCTTTTTCAGGACCTCTGCAATTCGACTGGGGCATGCTTGACAGATTGTTCAGACAGCCACTTCTATCTCTCAGGCAGTTTAGTGCATTGAATTCATGTTGAGATGTAATTGGTCAATGCTGTGTTTGGACTCTCAGAGTTTTGCCTAAACTAACTTAAACTGAATTCATTAAAATTATGCTCAACCACCCGCACACAGGCAGAGCACAATGAATGAAATCCTCTGATATTCTGAAACTGACTCTCAGTTGAGTTTGCATGTTCTGTTTGAGTGCACATTGATTTCCTCCCAGAGTAAAAATGAAAGTGGGTTTTATAAGTACTCAGAGGATTTATGCTGGCTTTTCTCGCAAAAAAATACGAGAACAGCAGAATAAAGCAATAGCCCCATCACATCCAATCGTTCATTCCACAACAAATTGTGGAAAAGATAATGTATGTAAGTGAAAGTTACATTAAGACCAAGTATGGAGTGACCCATTATAGGAATTTGTACACTGCATTTACTCAATATCCTTTTCAATTGGCCACAACTACCCATAATGTATAAAATTTTCATCTGTTTTGTTAAAGGATCAGATCCAATCTCTTTTGAATGGACAACAAAATGCACAACATTCAAAAATGGAAAATGACAAAAATTATTTTTGTAATCAAAGGGAAAGCTCAATATGTGTCCATTGATGACTAGATTTAAATTAGAGGTGCAGACTTACCCTTGGAGGGTAATCCAGAGGGAAAAGCATAATCTTGTGGTTAAGGGATCACAGAAAATCTAAGACCAGCCCAACTCTGCAGAATAAGACTCCTTACTTTTGTGTTATTGATAATGTAATAGTAAAATAACTGTTATTGACTGTGCTAGTCTGCGAACGACTGGCCTCTCGCCCAATGTGAGCTGGAGATAGGCACTGGCAGATCTGTGACCCCAAAAAGGGAATAAGCAGGTTAGAAAATGCATTAATATCCAGTATATATTATCTAAAAAAAGAAAATTTTGTTTAATCTGAATTAGGTTCACTACTTTTAACATAAACTCACAACACTGAAAGCAATTACCTTTGGCTTATATTTCTGTTCACCTTTGGTAATTTTGTTCAATTTAATTGACACAAACACTGTCTCATTTCAACTAACACACTATGTCAGTAAAACTTTCTGGTATGACTTACTTTAAAAGAAACTTAGATATCCTTGTTAAACTTTTTGACATTCAGGGGACTGCCGGTAAATCCACAGGGAACAATTTTCACCGTCATGGTTGGTTTCACAAATGCAATAAAATCAATCTCCATTGCAAAGCTTCTCTGGATATCTGCTGTCAGTATTTAGGTTTTCATACATGTTTTGTGGTTGAATAACTGTCAAGTAATTACAATTGCTGAGAAAATGCAATTATTTATATATTCAACTAGCCTAGAAAAGAACTAATGATACAGAGAAACAGAAAAAACAGATGCAAACCAAGAACAGATGGCAGTGGTCTACAACAGGTAGCTTTAGGAAGTTAAACCAGGAAACCATGAGCATGGGAAATAATGGAAAGAAATGTCAATATCCTACAAAGGTTACTAAGTATTATATATGTCAGTTTTTTTAAAAGCGTCACAACACCTAGAACACACATTTTTGAGATCTGAACATGCAACTGCAACCTTACCGCTTAGTTTATTTTCAAAAATAAAGGGCTCATTTCCTGTTTTTAGGTAATTTTGGCACCTCCTCTCGTAAGGAAAAGTTACGTTGCAGCTCTCAAGACCTCAAAATCTGTTAATATGATACTGCAACATCAAATTGTCTGTTATTATGCATTACAAACTATCCAATCACTGACTTGTTTGTTCAATGTGTTCACCACATTCCCTGGCAGGCATGAATATACATGAAAAAATTGTTTTCTTTTTGAACCTCTTTTTTTCTTGAATGGTTGATGGGTACCGCACAAGTTTTGCTTTGGAGAAAAATAGCTTTACAACGGCTGATCAAGTAATTGTTTCGAATATCTAGAGGCGGTGACCTTGTCCTCCTGTGTCCATTGCTATCAGACATGATTCGCAAATGTGATTTTCATAGATGTGCTCTGCTTTTACACTGATAAAGATTATTATCTTTAAAAGTCACAAATATTCAGCCAATCCCTAGCATCTCAATAATTCATGGCTGACCACTCCCCATTTACCAGAGATTTGCTGAGTCTCAAGGGTGTTATGGCAATTTAAAATTCCTCAGAAAACTCTTTAAAAGGAAAACTGGTAATAGCTATGTATTATTGTTGATGAGGTGGCACAGGTCGTTGTAGAAATTGTATGATCACACTCATGGTTAAAGATACAAGGAATCTATTTATAGATGAAATGCATTTTCGAGTTAATTTTGATGTAGCATCTAACTTACGCCAGTAAATTGCCATGTGACCCTAATATGGCCATTAAAGACTAAAAATGAAGCTACATTTAAATTTAGCTACAAATGGGCTTTTTATTCACACTTTATGTTTCTAGTTTTATGTTCCTCTGTCTATTGGAACCATCTGCTTTTACAATTGCAGTGTCATTAACTTTGCACTTTCAATTTTAAAGGAATGGTTGTGGCAAATGCATCTGTGACTTTAATATCTGTTCTGGCTTTTCAATGATGGTACACATTTCATATCTCTCTCCAGAGTCATTTTAAAAGAGTGCATTGTGTCAGAAAGTAGTTTCAATGCAAATCGTGCCTCAGGGAGATAAATAGCACAGATGCCGGAGTCCAACACTCTGTGATTGTCACATAACTAAAGATTACCAACCTGTCTGAGTAATAAAAAAAACAATGTCCTTAGATTTCAGCACAGGATTTGTTGAAGATGTAGTTTACTGAGTATTTCATTCATGCTGACTGACATTCATACATCACCTTTGTTAGTATTCCTGTACATTTTGTAAATACACAGTGAACCTGCTGTATGTTCTTCATCTTTAGAATGACAGGTATTCTGTTTAATGTTTGAAATAGGGAACAGTAACATATTTAAAAGGCAATATGAGGAAAGAGAGTGTATTGTATTAACAGAATTCTGACTGTGTTTGAATATAAATTCACCTTATTTGGTGTTAGTAGCTTAGGGCAACCCCTACCAACAAAACTTTATGTTTCTCTTGTATTTACCGGTACTTGATGTGAATATCTTAATTCTGACAATACATTCCACCACAAAAGAGTGAGTGCATATGAAATGTCTTATTTTGACTTAAAGATTGAAATATATCTGGACATATTTGACATATGGAAATTAACGGTTCCAAAGAAACACACTATACAATAATTACTTACAGTCAACAGTGTTGCCATCCAGAGTTAAAATTAAAAGCATTTTTTTTTGCCAATAAAAACATGTCATTTTAGTGATGTAAGGCTCGGGTGCGGATATCATTCACAGTAAATGTGAGCTGCATCTGGCCAAACTAAACTGTGCTCTGGTCAACTGTGCGCAATGGTACCAAGGCCTAGAAATTAGCTCCAGCACGGAGCACTCAAACTACTCAAAGGAACTGCAGTCTGGGGGTCAACAGCTTTCGGATTGCTTCGTGTGTAGAGGTGTAACGATACTATACATATTTTGTATACATGTCTACGATATGACGTTTATCACAATATTTTGCTATACTGTTGAAACCAACTAAAATGAGGAGCTGATACGTGATCTACCATGATACGTATTGTGACAATTTTGTATTGAATTATATCGTGGGATGATATATTGTTACACCCCTCTTAGTGTGTACACCTTTATTTGAAGCTGTAAAGATTGTCATTGTGCATTGCTAGAAAAAATGTATCTATACAGTACCTAGGTTTTAGAAGAAGACCCCCACCCACTCTACAACTACCATTGGTCTTTACCATACTAGTCAATTATATGATGTTAAATTGACTACAAATAAATAAGATTTGATTCTACATTTTTATCATTTCTGCCAGTTTGTGACATGTAAATATAATTTCCTTTTTATATGGCAAAAAAGTAGAAAAAAATGAAATTCTAATTATTGGTATTTTTTTAATCCTGAAAACTGAATTTGGAATTTTCTTCTTTTACTTATCCAGGGCCGAGTCGGATGCCCAGGTATGCCCAGACATCCGTCTCCCCAGATGCCTCCTCCAGCTCATCCGGGGATGACACCAAACCAGCTGGAAGACATAGTCTCAGGAAACATAGTCTTCCCAGAGGACATGACTGGAACACCTCACTAGGTGTCTGAAATACATGCCCGAGCCATACAGATGGCTCTAGTCTAAGCTCTTTCCTGGTGACTGAGCTTCTCACCCTATCTCTAGCGGTCAGCCATCCTGTGGAGGAAACCCATTTCTGCTGCCATTATCCAGGATACCATTCTTTCAGTCATGACCCAGAGCTTATGGCCATAGATTGGGGTAGGAACATAGTTTGAACAGTAAACCGAGAGCTTTGTCTTGCAGTTCAGCTCTTCATCGACTGCATTGCTGCACCAATCCATGTCAATCTCTCCTACCATTGAGCCCTTTCTAGTGTAACAAACGTGTTGCTATCCTCAAATAACCGTCAAATTCTTTAAGGAGTTCTTTTTGAGCACAATGATATTTAGAGTAAAGTAGCCCACTTAACATAACTAAGCCCACCAATTGTTGATAAGAATTGTCATTTCTAAGTGCTTCATGGAGTCTTAGTGGCAAGTGAATATAAGCTTAGTCTAGTATTAACACTATGCCCCAATGGGCAAAAGCTCTAAGTCTCTAATTACAGTCCAGTTGCATCAATTTATTCCTTAGTGTGAATGACTTTTCTAGAGCATTTAGAAAATAAAAAAAGGAAGCAATGAACGCGACCTTGAAATAGTTTACAACAATAGCTCAACATTTCCCCAGATTTTCAACAGCTAAGCAACTAAAATTGCATATTTAAGAACAAATACATAAATGGGCTGTTGTACCATTTTGAAATGAGAGTTATTTGAGGAGATTAGGGGTAAGGGTCTTCTAAGGAATGGTTGTGACTCTTTATTGAATGCAAATTGGCAGAAAAAGTCATGCATTCTCATAGATTGATTATTAATTTCCACATTCATCAAGCTTGAAAAAGTGACAATGGTTGTGGATGTGTAAAAAGGGTAAAAAGGTTGGTCTAGGAAACAGCATGGTCTAGGAAACCACTGCTTCACTATTCTGTTATGATCGTAGAGCCATGAAATATGTGTGTGTCTATGAAGAGATAGTGTAATGGTGTCTGCTTTCAAAGCCAAGTCTGACATTTTGATATCCGAAGCAGAGGGAAGATGATAACTAGGCATTATGATGCGTATGTTAGGCTTGAGTTGAAATCTTCTCGTAACACCAGCATATGAAGGACAACAAGCATGACAGCTACAGCTTTTTCTCTTATTATGGAGACTTTAATGTATTGAATACAGATCACAAAGGTTCTGGAGTTTAGCAAAGAGAAAGAGTATCTTGAGATGGTGTTCAAGAGTAAGGAAACAATGAAGTGGGTGAATGTGACAAGGATCAGGACAACTTCTGCAGCTATACTCATACGTACAAACTAATACTAATGTTTATATAAAACCTTTTTTTCTCTAGGTGACTGGAAAAAAAATACCTGAATGAAAGGAATGGTAGACAGGGTCTTATTGGTTGAAAAATAAAATCGAAATTGTGGAAAATTGAAGCGTTTTCCAGGTACAGCTGCTTTCTCAAAGTCATTCCTCAGACATTGATGTGTAAACTGCTGCAGTATTGCTCTGTAGTTCCTTGTCCTCTGAAAACAGGGACATTTATCTGCTCAATACACTTGATGTTGGGTCATTAAGGGCCAAGGCCACTTTCTTCCTAAAGCTATTAACCTATTTCAAACAGGTCTTGACCAAGCCAGGCTGCCAAAATAACATCTCTCATCCTCCCACCCTCTGTTACTATGTTGGCTGTTCAGAAAAGAGCTTAACTTCATTTGACCAGTGATCGTTCATCTGTGTGCTGGGGGGACAGGCTGAATCCCCATATTAGCAATACTCATGATTCTTTAAGACAAGACAAAGGCGTGTCAATCTTCTCAGATACCACAAAGGAAAAGAAAGTTAATTTTAGTCAGGCCATACTTAATATTTAAAAAGTGAAACATGGAGATTTGCCTCACACAGTTGAGGAGTACCTATATGATGAAAATCACAGTTCGTTAATAAATAAGAAAAATAAAAAAAATTCCCACACTGTATTCTCAAATCAATAGCAATGAAGCACAAAGAGAGATTGTTGTTGATAATATGGCAATTGTTGGTGTTTTATTTCATCCAAATACAGCTGTTGCTCAGTTTCCTGTGACTTAATCTTCATTTGTGGATTGGAATCTCAAGAGAAGCAAAAGCTGATTTCATGTATTTGTTCCATCCAATTTAGGATGCTCTGAAATAATCAACAACCTCTACATATTTCCAGCCTCTTTAATCTTTGAAATATTTATAGTCCACGTCTCTTTCCGAATACTATTAGTGTGGAGACACTAGCCACATTTACAGTACATGGGAACATCTAATCTTTATTACATCTATTACAATATTACTGACTAACTCACTAAAGGCTTCCTCGCTCTGTCAGTAGAGCAACATAAAGATCATGGCATCCAACCCAAGGCAAGGCAAGAACTGAGCAAATCCAATGCAAGTTGCTTTGAATTCTTCACTACTTGTTGACTTCTTTCCAAATAAAACAGCCCAGCACAAAGAAGAACCAAGCCCTCGTCAGAGAATCCACATGGACCAGTTCTCATTCTCCCACCACACCATAGTGGACCTCAATGGCATGAATGAAATTTTTCCTTTTAAACGCCTCAAAAATGTCATTACAAATGGGTACACCAGAGGACCACCAACCTCAGGCCTCTTTTAATAATCTTTTTTTTTGTTTGGTTTTTATTTAACAAGTTAGTTGGTTTTATATACAAAAAAACACCCGAAAGCCACCTTCCAGGCCTCTGGCATCTAAAAAAAACTTGTCATTCAGTAGCAACTTCTATAACCCAAAAAGGTCTATTCTGAAAGTAGTGAAAACATTCTTTCCTGCAGCTTGATACAAGTCCTTTATACTCTGACTCCAGCCATTGATCGTGCATCACATCCATCTAGTTATTTATGCCATTACTTATTACAATTCGCTCACACTGTTTCCAGCTTTGAAAAGGTGCTTCTCAGCTTATACAGCTTGTCTTCCTATTGCATGTATCTTGCACACTCTCTTTGGCCTTTAAGAAGGTTCTTCTTGGCGTATATTGACATTTCCCACTACTTTTTTTTTAAGAAAAAGACCCTCACTCACTCCAGCTCGGGTCCTCCTGTACAGCTCAAAAAAGTGCACAAAGTATGCTTGTCAAATGAGCTTGCTTTCTTATGTTACCATCAAGGCAACCTCTGAATAAAACAACTATAAAAAAAAAAAAAAAAAAAAAAAAAACATTTCAACAACTTGTATTTAATACTAAAAAATAATGATATTTAAATTGACTGCTGTGTCCATTCCTTTCTAATAACTGAGCTCTGCAACATCACATTCACTGTAAAAAAAAAATGACTGAACTTTCACAGGAGAAAATTAACTGAGATGGGAAGGGAAAAAAATTAGGAAATAGAAATAGATTAATGCCTACTCCTGATTGCACCATATTTGGCACTAGTGCGCACACTAATTTGTTTTCAGTGGGTCGTGAGCAATAGCCCAACATTCGGGTGATGAAGTGGAGCCAAGCAATTAATCTCTGTTATGCCGGACGGGCTCTGATAAGGACTGATGGGTGCACCATTTACGAACATCAAACTTTATGGAGTGGAGAAGAAATCAAGAATCAGAGGTCACTGGAGCAAAGAGAGAGATATTAGGCACAATTTCCCCCTAGAACTCTATAAAGCTCCTGTCGTTAAGGAAAGCAGCATAAATCTCAGTGTTTAATTTATTCTCACATCAGGACTCATTTACTAACTTTGAAAGATTTTGCAGACCTAAGGCAGCTTAGCATGAATCATCCTGAAAAACAAATGTGTTTAGGCAAAATTTAAGCTGTAAATAATTATTTAATGGTGGATAAGCAACATCCTACAGTTCCTACACCAATCGTGTCTAAAGTCATGTCTAGATGGTCTAATGTAAAGCTAGATTTAGTTTACCTGATCAAACTCATTCTGATCAAGCATTATCTTGGCTTTTATTGAGCCTAAACTGGTACGTGTCCTCAAGCAACGACTTTGGGGACACAGAGCCTGAACAGTATGGGTAAAGACCTTGACGCCTGCGTATTTTAAACATTCACTAACAAACTAGAGATATTTAATAGATATTGAAAAATATCTATCTTACAATTTATTGACTGGTCATTTGTTTGTGGTTTTTCCCTCACTGTGTTTTCACATCCTGTACAGAAAAGCTTGAAGCACGAAATTGTGAAGCTCTCCGAAGAAGAATCAGGATTTGTCCAATGCTGACTGCTGTTTAAAAGCCAAACTAGACTGTGAGCCAATTTCACCTTTACCGTTGGGATTTTAAATTAGTTTCCCTCACAAATCGGTCTTTTCTTGTAATAAATGGTGATGGGTAATGGCATCCTGATGTGCAGGTACAGGTGTAAGTAGAAGGTTCCATTTCTTCCAGTAAGTGTCATGAAATTATTGCTATTATAATGGATTTTAGAGTAGGGTTGTGTTTAGGGTAAGGTTTAACTGCATGAGGTAGATGCACAGCATTGATGCACATAACACATAATATTTCCATTCCCAGCAAATAAACAATTCAGTCAAGTGGATGAAACAGCACACCTAATGGTGGTCCAAATGGACAATAACGACCTATTGCACAAGTCGGCACCTATACTGAACCATTATGAATGGTTTTGATCATGAACAGCATAGACCTTACTATTACTTTGGCAACTAAATTTAAGCATTATAGGGTAGTCACTTATTTCAAGTGGCCGCCATTTTGAAAGAGAGGCTATGTTGGCAAGAAACCCAGAAATAGTATGAAATAAAATTACTTCGACGCTGTTGGAAAGTGTTGTCGCCAGAGTCATAATCTGACTAATAAAGTAATATATTTAACAGTCACTTCTATACTGGTGATGTAGCCATCAATGTAGCAGTCTGTGCGATTCACCGTTTATTTCAAACGTCTATGAATAAATATCTTACTAATAGTTCAAGGTTTGTCATCAATGCCATGGATGTTTACCTCTGCTTCTGGGTTTTGTTCCACGGGAGCCTTCAGTCGTGTGAAACAAGATATTCCATTCTGCTCTAATTCTGATTTCAGTTTTTTTTTGCCTCCCTTGATTATTACAATAGGCATACACATAATACTAATTTAATACACCTAGTTTCAATGAAAATAAAACTATTTTTTGTAGAATTGTACCCATATTTACAAAGCTTTATTACAAAGCTTAATTACCGTGCTTTATAAAAAGGCATTGATTTTACAGGATGTTTAACCGAAATTAATAAACGGACTGTTGTGCCTTCAAAACAGTAACAGTTTTTCTAGATGAACTTGCACACAGTTTTTGAAGGGACTAGGCCACTGATTGGAGAACTAACCACATATTTTCTGTGGATATAGCTTTCTCACATTGTTCTGTCTCTTCATGTAATCCCAGACAGTCTGGATGATGTTGAGATGAGGGCATCAGTCATCACTTCCAGTACTTCTTATTCTCTACACTGAAGATAGTTTGTAATGACTTTGGCTGTATGTTCCGGGTCTTTGTATTGCTGCACAATAAATTTGTGACCAACCCTATTGCTACTGGACTTTGCATAATGGATAACCATCTGTCTATTTCTCAGTGTTTCATTATTCTTGACTAAATCTCCTACTCCATTTGGAGAAATGTAACCCTAAACATACTTTACTTAAGCATGTCAGGCCAGAGCAGCTTGGACATTCCAGTTCCTATGTTTTTTTTTTTTTTGTTTTTTTTTTTTGCATAATTGAGCCCCTTGGTCTTGTTTCTGCCACAGAGGTGAATGGCTGTTTGGCTTCAACGCTTCCATTAAGAGTTCTGGCCAACTTGTAGAACAGTTTACCTTGGTTTCACTTACTGGTTTCTACCAGTTTTGAGCCAATGGCACTGCCGACTCTCTTCTGATTTCGAAGCATAATTTGCTTGATGTTTCTTTAACTGCACGTAGTTTCCTTGGCTGAACATTGCATCTCTGATTGAACTCAATGTTGCCTTTTTCTTTGTGCTTTGAACAGCCCATCTTAAAAAACTAGTCTGAAATCTTTATCAGGGAGAAACCTTTTAGTCTTTTATGCTTGTATCTACCTTGTGTCCTGTTGCTGTTCTCAATATTGTCATTACAAGAAATTGGCTTTCTCCGCCTAAGAAACCCAAAGTAGCCAAGTTTGACTGTTCCTTGCTTAGTTTTAAGTCTCCTACGCAGCTGTTTCTTTTTCAGTTCATGAACAGGTCTACATTAATTAGCAGCTCTTTGGTATAACTGGTTGTACATGCATTTGACTATAATCGTATGAAGTTTCTGACTGTGTGAGTGTACCTTTACAAATCGATGCAAGTTTGGAGGCAAAAGCTAGTAACTAATTAAGTATTATAATAAACATTATTTATAGTTTTCCTTTACCCCAACCCAAAACTTCTGCATGGTACTGTATATGATGTGTGTGATGAACATTTATCAGACTGTTTACTAAGCTTTTGTTTCAACGATCTTTGAGAAGCTTTTATTCTTCATCCAAAAGAACCAAAGATGTTGCAGTCATTCAAACAGACATTTCACACAGTTTGTTCTGAGAGAAACTATTTGCCATTGTTTGGAGGTTATTCAGATGGGGCTAGTGGCAACATGAGCAGAGTTTCACCTAAAGACCTGAAATCTCTTCTGAGGACCTGTCAGAAAGGCACTGAGTCTGCAAGGTTATACTGGCAAAAATAGGGCACTTGCCTCCGAGCAAAACAGCAAGCCAATTTATCATTTGTATTCCTGGCACGATAATCAGAGAAAGAAACACAGATATAATAGAGACTAAAACTGAAAATGATTAAGTTTGAGTTAAGTGCTTGTTTAGAAAGGAGACTAGACTATTGATTTTTAAATTCTGAAAATAGCAATAAATACTACATGCTACAGTAAGTTTAATGAGTATATTATGTCTCCATAACGCATCCTTCACTGTATTGTTTTTTATTAAAGATTATGTTAATCATTACACTTGCTTTATTGCAATTAATTCCTCAAACTACTATCATTTCCCTGCACTTCCATTCTCTGGTCTAACTCTCTGGCCTTTTGCATTATCTCTCATTGCTACTGTGAATCATGTACTTATTAAGGACTTTATCAACTCTTAGAGTACAAGAGGTCCTTGTGTTCTAAGAATACAGTGTATTCTTAGCAGTTTCATGCCACTGTGTGCAGGTCTTCGGCTCACTATTGAGTGCTTTTGTACTCAACTCTGATGTTGATCCAAGATATCTTGATTCATGGTGTGTGTTTTTCAACGTTGGATGCTGGGTAATTTTTAAGGGTTGGAATTTAAGGAGGACTCAGACTCCAATGTGAATGCTAAAAATAAGTATCGAAAAGTAAGTAGATTGAGATCTTGCACCATACATATGTTGACTTTCTTTAACCACCATTTAAGTTAAATGTAGGTGAAATATGCAGTTGATATTTAACTGTAGCTTATCCATTATGCTTGTTTTAAAAAGGACTACGTTGTTCTTATTCTTTGTCAAATGTTACAATCCAAGTGAGTCCGTGCAGTTTTGAAAGCTATGATGAAGATCTGATCTATTGAAAACAAGCAGTGCATCACCTGCTTTTTTTGTCCACCATAGAGCTGCAGGCCAGCTGAGGTAGTCTGAATGAACTGCTGAGTGTGCATCAAATAAACACGGATGAAATTGAAAAATGTGCCATTGTTTAAAAGATAAAAGTTCATTTATTTACAAGCAAAGGCAGAGATTGATAATTCGGTGGGCTTTAAGAAATGAGCTCATTGATATAATGTTTTAGTTTACAATTAATCTTAGAAACCATGCATAAAAAATACAAATAATGGATTTCCCTTTAAACTCTGACCAATAAACTTTTGCTATTTCACAAAAACTGGCAGAAATGTCATAACTTGGGTGACTTCCTGTTTTTGGTTTTAACAGATTTTAATTGTTCAAATAATAAAAGTAAAGTCCATCCCGCTTCTAGGACATCAACCTATTCCTGGAATATATGTCAATAAATGTGAATTTCACCTGGTATAGTGAGACAACAAAAGAGATTTGGACAAAACTGTGGTGATGGCCACATATGTGTTTTTCTGTCAGTTTTGCTCTTGAGACCATTGCTCTAAAAGCAAAGATTTCTGTTGGGTCTATGGTGCATCTCATGCAAAGAACTTTTTGCTGTTTATTTAACCACTTTTGAGACCATCTTTCAGTAAAGTTTTCTATTATCAAATAGAAAATGTGTTTAGAATTAAAAAATATTTGTAAAAAAGGGAGCCAGGGTACAGCAAATTGTAAAGCAGTAAAAAAAACATTCAAAAGTCTCCACACTTCTAAGGTTGTATTCGACTACTGATGTTTATTTTATATTATCTGAGTAGTATGCCCTTAGTAGTAGGCCAAGATAAAAGCCGAATGTGTCATGTAGAACATGTGACTATTTTATGCTTGTATTTCTTATAAATAAGGAGAACAATAGAAGCAATCAAGGGGCCAACATTACAATGCTGCATTGACAATTAGTCCAGGCCAGTGTGAATTTGCAGACCTTCATTTCTTTTTCATATTTAAGTTTTGAAAACCTAATTTTTCAACCAGCTTTAACACATAATGAAATGACTTTAATAACATAAATTCCAGTGTTCCCCCGTTGGCTGCACCATTTCTATCTTGTACAAATGGTGTACATGTTTGTCATATTTCTCCCTCTGTGTGATGCCTTTTCAATCTAGTCTGCTCAGGGCCTTCCATTAAACCAGATGCAACTTTGATATGAACTTTTGGGCTATACAATTTACATTTGGAATGGGAATGTTAAGCTACAATCTATATACTACCCTTGTGAAAAAGAGTTCTCTTCACAGGAACACGTCTAGGTTTCCAGCCCTAAAATCAGCAGAATTGGCAACAGAAGTATTCCTTCAGCAGTTCTCTGCTGGTAAAACTACCCGAAGCCCTGACCAACATTAACTCCATGAAATCATATTAATTTAATCCCAAAAGTAATGTATAGTCTCTTTAATGGCTGTTTTTCTTCCAGAAATATGTGTGGGTGGTAGATTTTTTTATCCAATCAGAATTCAGATTCAATGTGTTAACTTTTATCTGCCCTGGGCCTACATTCTCAGCTGTGCTGGCCTTTGCCCCATAAATAGTTCTTGCAGAATGTCATTTTTTAACAAACAAAAAAAAAATGTTTGTAGGGAAAACTGGCTGGCCACAAATCTGCATCCTCTGTGCTCTGATTGGTTGATAATGACTACCACCAAGTTTGACTGATCGTAGATAATACATTTATGTTTCATACACACTGTTTTCTTGAAAATGAAAATGTAACATGGATGTATTATGAGCTACAGCTTATATCTGGCACTTACCATCAAGAGGTACTATGAAAAAAATAATAATACTCAGCAGATGTTAGGGGTAAATGACAATTGTGATGTTCACCTTTAGACACAACTACAGCATACCACAATCACTTAGGAGAGATTTTTGACTTGATATAGAAACAGAGAGGACCCTTTGTTTGGGGGCTTCTTCTTCTAATTTTCAGTATTCCATACTTCTTTCAAATGAGATTAAACCATCAATTGTAACTTAAACACATGGATGAGCCTCAATTTTGTTCATACGTCTGGATAATTGAAATGT
Organism: Danionella cerebrum; assembly: GCA_007224835.1. Lineage (NCBI taxonomy): Eukaryota > Metazoa > Chordata > Actinopteri > Cypriniformes > Danionidae > Danionella > Danionella cerebrum. The sequence continues at coordinate 77,784 of SRMA01026684.1, forward strand.
GAAATTACCTCCAAAATTTTCAATTGACTGATAACTCGGTTAAAAACGTTGCATGCATTTCCACACTTTTATTAACGTTTACATTTATGCATATAGCAGACGCTTTTATCCAAAGTGACTTATAGATTGGGAGTAAAAAGAAACAGTTTGTTACAAGGTCGGACAAAGATGTTTGAGCTGATACAGAAAATAAATTCAGTGCTTCAGAGGTCTTTTGTCCGGCAGGAAGAGCATTGCAGTAGTCGAGTCTTGATATTACCAGTGCTTGGACTAGACTTGGACTAGGAACAAATTAAACAGTTCTTGCCTCCCCTGGTGTTCAGAACACTTCTCTGGGAATTACTAGCACACTGATGCAAAAAACACCGGGAAAGCCAGACCAAAAGCCAGAGAAAAGCTTCTGCAGGTGCAGCAAGGAAAAATAAAATATCAGTAGAATGGGCTTAATGGTGACTTGCTTTGCTCTAAAGAGACTAGAACTATGCAAGGAATGAGACAGGGGTTGATTTGCAGCCTTGATCTCCAGACATCACCTCAAGTCATTGAAGTTGTGCATGTGCTAAAAATTACAGTATGCTTTTTCTACTATTAGCATTTCTAGTGAATAGCATGCATGCATTAGAAGTGTTGATTCCAAGATGGTTCGTTTGGCAAACATTACTAGCAGATGAACCATTCTGGGATATAAATGGTAGTCAAAATGAACTGTTCACTCAAAAAGCAGACCCCCCCCCCCATCTCTCTCCCGCTCTCTGTATGAGATACATGGACACGTCAACCCTGTGCAAAGTATTGATGGTTTTGATACCTTTGAGTTTTAAGTGGTGTTATTAAGAGATAAATAAACTCTGGTAAGTCCTCACTGAAGACATGAAGATATCAAAAGCTTAGCCTGACATTTTTGCAGAACAATCTTTTGCCCAGTAAAAGACTACCTGGTTGTTTCTTACATGAAAATGTGGGGGTCCAATAACTTGTGTTCAGATCGAGGTGGAATAAACAAACCCTTGATCAAATTGCTTCAAAGCCTCCCTGTACTGTGAGAAAACCACATTAATATAAAAAATACTCTATAGTTTGAAGCATTCTTACAATGCCATCAAGCATTGGACGCACTACTGACACTTTCTGTTGAGAATTACATGCGGTGATCAGCATGTCTCCTCTCCTGCCCACTGAAGAATGTTGATTGATGAGAGTGGTCACATTCTGAGAGGCTTTCCCACGCTCACAGAGGAGCTGAAGGAAGAAAAAGATCTCCTGATCAGACAAACGGGTTACAGGTAAAATAAATAAATAGATAAAAATCACACTGCAGTGTGCCAGAGATGTAGTGGGAGCTGCCCATCAGCACACTCTCTGCTTAGAGTCCCTTTTATTATCTACAAGAGGTGTGAATCACGGATCATTTACATGCAGACAGAATTAAAGGATTCTTGTAGAAACAAATTAATTTTCTGTTAGGGACTCTAATAAGTGAGTATTTGCTCGCAGCAATTGCTAAATTTTGCTAATTATTTAGCATTTTTCATTGTCTTTCATTATTTTTTTCTCTCACAGAACCCATCTCTAAAACAGTGTTCTACAACTGTACCTTATTAACATTAAAAAAATTATATATGTAATATATTTGATTACCATATTACTAACTCTAATAATCAACAGCAACCAGATGTGACATCGGCTGTATTTTAAAACAGTTGTATTTTATAAATGTTAATCCACTGCAAAAATTCTCAACCAATACTATACAGAATCATTATGGATTTGTTTTTCTTTTCTAAAAAATGTCTTACGGAATGGTCAAGTGCTGGATGATGATAAAGGGAAAGGACTCAAATGCAAGAGCTCAAGTAATTCAAAATAACACACTGTGAGGGAAAATCTAACTAAACTTTGCACACACTGGAACATAAATTAACTAGAGAACATAAAACAGTAACAGTGACAGTGCTGTATTTACCATAAAAAGCAAATGTAACACTGTGAGAGAAACAAAACATAAAGCAGCGTTTAGCTTACTTTGATATCTGGAGTAGAGCCACAGGTTACAGACATAGATGTGAAGAGACTGGCAGAAAATGGCAGCAAGGGGCAAACGAGAGGAACTCTACAAATCCAAATAATGTTAACCAGAATCACTGTCTTTTATATTTGAAAACCCAAAAGATTTAAGTTAATTTGAAAAAAAAAGAGATTAAACATATCAAGATTGTCAGACACATTTCAACTGACCATCATTTATCTTTAAAAAAAAAATTGCATCTCACTCTGCAAATTCTGGGTATCGTGGCACTAAGTGTGAACCCTCCCTTATAGCAAAACCGACTTTATGCTATGCTCATCTCATAATTTTGATCTTAATAAGAATTTTTTATATGATCGGACTTGTTGGTCTATATTACTTCTCTAAGCTGCAGCAAATAAATGTTTCCTGTCTATTATACAATGTCTACTGACGCTAGCGGTTGAACCAGTGCGTGAGAAGCAATGATGTACCGGTACTTGGTTTACTCTAGGTCTCTTCAGTACTCTTTCTTGAAATAGTCTCTTCCTAACCAGCACCTTTCTTGTCACATTGACAATGACTGGCTTCAATCTGACAAGAATGACGTGTCAGCCTTTAAATCTGTACCCACTTGGCAACCACATCTTGTAGCAGCACTGTCTCCTCTAAAACAAGTCCATGTTGCACTATACTTGCACGACTCAAAAAGGGATTGAATTTATTTTTAATGAATTATACATATTAGGAATTGTGTACATTCAGAGAATTTCTAGGTCTTTAAAGGAGTATTAGAAAACGGGACATAACTATTCACATAAACTGAATTCTATAGTGTCAAAAGTTACTTTTATATCACAAAGAATTAACACACCAGCTCTTGATGGGTCTGTCCCTGGAGGCGTTATTCAAGAAATTGGTTTCCCACTAGTGAAATCCTTCACAGAGCTACATATATTCAGTATAGTGTGGTGGTCCTTTAGTGCACAACACAACAAACCAAAACACAAAAAAATAAATATTCATTCATTCATTTTCCAACCCGCTTATTCCCTTTCAGGATCACGGGGGTCTGCTGGTGCCTATCTCCAGTTCACAACCGAAGAGAGGCGGGGGTACAATGGAAAACGTGCAGCTTTGCATTTTTACATGTGAAAATACAAAAAACTATTCTGTGGCGGCTTTCAAACTTTTCTATTTTGAAGTGAAGAGGAAAAATAAAAGACGCCACTTATCAAAGTTCTCACAAGGTCAGTGTTCCCACAAACCACATAAAATGTTTGGCTTTTCTCACATACAACATTTATAAACCCAATTTTCACATCTGATGAAGCATCTGACTTGTTTGCCCCAAAGAAATGGACATTTTCTTTATGGAAACTGAACAGAACTAGGATATTTAGTACACATACAAGACTCTCATGCACAGTCACTGATTACCACTCTCGCTCTCCCCTGTTTCTCCATCACTCTCCTGTGCCCTTCTCCTCTCTTTCATCTCCCTCCTCTATGTTTAACTGATCACTGCAGAGAAAACCAAAAAGGACATATTTGGCAAGGCTGTGGTTTTTAGTTACAGCAGAGCCACAACGCCCCCATCAGGCCATAAGAGGTACGACTTCCTCACCTCACAATGGCTCTCTCATTGCCAGAGGGATTTCTATGTTTAGCTGCAATACAGTGGTGGTTATGAGAGGCCTAATTATGCGTGGACTCCCCCTCGCACAGTTCGCATGAGCACATCTTGTCAGAAACAGCTGAGATTTTGGAGACAAATAGAGGAAACCTGGGACAGCTCAGAATAGAGAGATAAGGCATTCACGAACACTGTCTGAGAAAAAATGCACTGTAATGTAAAGGAAAACACAGATATCATGATAAGACAACTGAACAAAAGTGGTCCATTTATATTATTCTGCCACCACTAGATTTATTTCTTACTCTAATGACAAATTATTGTCATGTTGCATATGCAGACTGGAATTTTAAATCCTATCTGGCAAAACAAAGAAAATCAGAAATCAATCAGAAAATTCGAAAATGTCCGCGAATATCAAAATATTATTCTCAAAGGAGAAAACAGACCTCTGTATTTTTCTATCCCTTACCACTTTTGTTGCCCAGCTAGAAACATATCAGCCAAAGGATTGAGATTTTTGTTCTTTTTTGTTCTTAAACAAATCAATGTGTAAACTTGTATAATAATTAAAATACTCTTAGAATATCAGAGAAATTCAGCATGATTCTGTGAAAGGTTGCGACTTTCCTTGCTATTAAATATTTCAATATTTTTGGTGCACAACGCAAGGACAAGGATAAGTGAGTGATTTTTTTTTGTGGAACAACTTGCCTTGCAAAGAGCCCTGACCTCAACCAGTGGGAATAGAGTGCAGACGATGTCAAACCTCACAAATGTTCTTTCAGAGGATAGCTCAAAAATTCACCACTAAAATGCTGTGGAAAACATCCCCAAAGAGCTGTTATTGCTGCAACACGTGAGTTGATTTAAAACTTATGGATACAAAATGAAATGCTACTTAAATTCACATGGGTGTATAGGTTAATGAGTGGATGTGAAACATAAAATGCAAGAGGTTTAACATTTCTAGCTATGTTCTACCAACTAGTGAACAAAACAGTTCCAACAATTCACACAAAACTCACTTTATAAACCCGGTTTCGGTTTAACAAATTCAGAGATTAATTAAAATTTGACATTAAGTACACAGCTTTAAACACGATTGTACCATGTTGTGGCATAGCTGCATTCAATAGCAAAATAGATGATTGTCCAAAATGTCAAAGTTTGGGTTTTGAGAGTAGCCACTGAAAGCCCCCTCAACCTGTTAGGTAATGATCATTGAGCCCTTGTAAAGTGATAAAGGGTAATAATCTTTTCAATTGAGTAGTTGTACACCTGACTCTTTTGTCTTTCTCATTATTGGCCTTTGACAGCTTCCTGCATTGCACGATTAAGATTGTTCTCAAGCAGCTTGGATTTTCCTGCCTGCTCCCTGACATCAGAGAGCTCTTGCCTTGGATCTGTCGAAAAAAGAACATGCAAGAGTATGGCACAAACAAAATAATCACATCATTACACCAAAGCAGACTCTCTAAAGAGCAATTGGTGTTGTCATTTGAGCTTTTAGGAAACCTAACACAATAAATAGGGAAAACTTACAGCAGAGAGTTCTACACTTGATGGTTCTCTTTGTTAAAAAGAGGGCTTGTTATCCTTTGAAAGGAAGCAGGTTTGGTCTCGCATGTCAGCATCTTCCAAAAGCTTTTCGCAAACAATTTACTCAGATGTGTTTTGCCATCAGTTTTCCATTACATTATTGGCTGGAATTGTCATATGCTCTCAAAAGGATCCAAAAAGTGATCAAAGCAATAGAACAAAAGACGATTGCTTCAAAATCGATGTGAGATGTTTAATGCATGTGGAAATTCTTTACTGATGTATCAAAACCGATACTGATTTCTTTTGTTTTAAACAATGGTCGTTATTAGTCATTATCAAATCCATTCATATGGTTAGTTAGGTGTTGTGATATACCGTATATCTCATATTTTCATCATTTTGAAGCCGGCTGAAGCATTTTTGCTTCAGAAAAGCCAATTTCTTGTTGTTGTTTTTTTCAGGAAAATATATATTTTTTTAAACTTTAAAACACTAATTTAAATAAAAAAAAACTTCCCATATATGATCTCACAATCTTCATGCCACGTGTAGTGATCAAAAAAATCCACATGAGTTGTTTCTTTTTGTAGAAGGAAGCCAAATCTCATTGAACGTATTTGACTGCTTATTAGCCTTTTGTTCTGCTGCAATAATCAAACAATGCTGGCCTCAAATTCAGAGAAACTTTCATGTGAGCATGAAACACACACACACGCACACGTGCACACACACACGGACAAATAAAACAGTCAAAAACTTATTTATCAATCAATGTTAACCGTCAAGTAAATAAAAGTATGATTCCATGTTATTGATATTCCTTACATAATACTCATTTGTGATTCTTATACAGTTTTCATAAACCCAAGGCACTTGCTTCCTCTGTTGCTGTTTTCATGAGGGCCATTCACTTATTTCCATCATGGACATTAATTATTAAGTTAACCATGTGTGGCCAGCAGGGGAATCAATTCAACTAATAAGAAGGAGAGGTCTTGTAAGGTAAGGAACGTGATTATTAGCTCTATAAATTGTGTTTGTCTGAAGTTTGCCCCTGCAAGAAACAAAAGAAACAAAAACTATACTCAGGAATAATATTCAACATTTTCTTTTCACAAGCAGTTTTTGTAATGTGTCTCCCAGTTGGATCCCCCACCCCCTTCACCTCATATATAAAACATATTTCAGCACAGCAGATAAAATGTTCATATACCTGTTTCAGATCTGTGAAAACTGATGTAAGCAAATGAAAAGCTTTCTCACTTTTACACTGAGAAAGTTCACTCCTTATTACATTTATATTAATTCACAACTTTGATTCAAACAATGTTAAATACTGATAATTGCAGAGAGATTTTTTTGATAGGGCTATTTAAATGGGTATTTTTAGATTGGATCATTTCTCTTCATTTGCTTACTATTTTACGATCAGCACAAATGATTTATAGAATAGAAATAACACGTGAAAAAAACACATACAATATAGTGTTCATTTGAAAACAGATTTGACCATTTTTTGGTGGTACCACTATGTTCAGAATCATATTCAGTATGGTTTTGAATGAGTCATGGAGATAAGAGTGATTGGCTCAATTGTGGGAACAATTTAAAATTCAGAAGTAATCACTGCAACAACTTTTGGCCTCAATTAGGGCTCATTCTAAGTAGACATTGCACGTTATGCACATGATTTTAATGGACATCCTCTAAAAAAGATGGGCATCAGGTTGATCAGGGACTTTAGATCACCAATATACATTATTGTGAATGGCCAAGCAAATACACAGATCTTTCATCAATGTGATGTACCAACCCCATCAGAAAACCATGCCCCTGATGTTTCGGATCTGCAGACATGGTCGGAATAGCTTTTCTGCTGATTTAATGACTTTTCAATCACATTCCTGTATTAAATAAGCATTGTTCAGTACTTTTTATTTTAAGGCCAAAACTATTAACTATTATTTTCCAGAGAAAATAAATAATCCTTCTTAATTATCGCTGATCTTTAGCTTTTGACTTTAGCTTTTGACTTCAGCTTTTTTCACACTCTGAGATGTTGGCTTTCATTGAACTTTAATTTCTATCAAAAACAGGCAAACCTCTCCAAAACCTTTTACAATGTTTCAAGCAATTTTTGTGCCAGAACTTTGAAAAACACAAGCCATCTCAGAGGTGTTGTACTTCCAAGGATTATCCCTCCTTTTCACCACTAGATGGCACCGATGTGAGGTCCAAAATGAAACTGAATGATGATTGCACACTCACATTTTAATTTTAATTTCTTCAAATTATGTGTCTCAACTCTTCTAATGTTCATTTAAATGTAAAAAAAAAAAAATATCAAAGCTATTAACCTTTTTAACACCTTAAACAATAGGTGTGTTGCACCATTCCTACTGATTTCAAAACACAAGCTGTGATTGGCACACACACCGGTGCGTGCAGAGATTTCTAAGGATTAATTAACCAGCGAAGGCATTTTGTGTGCATGTCTTTGTAACTCTACAGATGTTGATGATTCTGGATGAGAATGAATGAAGAATTATGTTAATTCTGTTCTCAACTGTAAGCATACAGTAAAAATATATTCACAGAGAGAATTAGAAAAGAAAATGGTGTGATGTAATAATTCATAAGAGGCAGAGGCATGTTGATCCATGTACTTTCAAATAATAAATCAGTCAATTCCAAAAAAAATATATATATATCTTCTCAAACTCTCAAATTTAGCTTGTTTTTGCAACAGTGCACATACAAACACTTAGAAGATACTCATGTTTATGAGCTTGACGCTCATAAAATCCTCCAAAAAACTAAATTCTGAACTGTTGAAGCACATGAAGAGAGGGAATGTCACTCCTGACTGGCTTCCTGGGCCATCATTCTAGGCTGCTTGAACTGATAAGGTTTGTGACCCAATGGGGAAAACAGTCCTCTAGGCTTTATCAATTTCAAACAGAGGTCTTCATACTCTATAACTTTCCAGCCTGTTAGATAAACTGCTGCTTACCTGCAGCATCATGAAAGTACACAGTAGAACTCAAGGTCACTCCACACAGGCCAGGCAGTGAGAGGTTGATGATACTAGAAATAGCCCATCTATGAGTGTCAAGCACCAAAGACAAAAATTAAAAAGGACAGCAGTTTATTGAATCTGACCACAGAGGTTTTGCGTCAGCACAAGGGAAAAATATTCATTCATCTGATACAGGATCAGCTGAACAATTGTTTAGACAAGCATTTTGTATTACATTACTTCTGAGTCACAATGTTGTTTATTTAATGTAGTAATGATTTGTAATTACTCCGCGTCTGAACACAGCCCTGATTTCAAAAGTGAAGCCATAGCCTTTGTCAAGTGCATGTATGAATGTATGTATGTAATAATTATATATATATATATATATATATATATATATATATATATATATAGTCATGGGTAGATCTGTGACAATGGCACAGTGTGAACTGCCAAAGACCCAATCTGAGAGAGAGTCACCAATTGGTCCTGAGATTGGCATGCTAAATGTACAGTGTGGAAAATGTTCTGGCTTGAAATAACATCTGTAAAGAGAGATCAACATCTAGGAAGTTGAGGAGTAATAAAGGTATAGACAACCGGTTCAGAAAAGGGCTTTTTCTCTGTCTTTTTTGACCAAAAAAAAACTTGAACACTCTTTTAATAATGATCCCATTCTTAATCTTTGTTCTTGCACACGCCCTTGCATTGCTTTCAAGTCACTTCTTATGAGTGTTTGGTTTCCCCTTTAACCCACCACAGACATTAGTTTCAATATTTTCAAAATTTTTGAAAAATGTAAAAATATATTTTCTTGACTGTAGGGTTTGTCAAAAAGTAGTTCAAACAATAATAGAAATAAAGAAATAGAACAATTACAAACAAACCTTAAAACACTAGAAAATAAATTAAGCAACGAAAGAACAGTGATCTTACAAATTTATTAGACACAAAACATAAATATAAAAGAATCACTTAAAGAAAAATATTAATAATACAAGAACGTTTCATTCATTCAATTTAGGATCCAAACTACTGATCCAGCTGGTGGCGCTAATGTGCGATAAAGCAAACTCCCAAAAAACAACAGAAGAAGAATAAGAGGCTAGACAACCCCTTTTACCAAGGGTTTTTGCAGCCTTCTGAGGATCCTCCGAAGCCGCAGGCTTGGAGGTTGGATAGGAAGGACCCTCCGGAGGCTTTTAGAACCTGGATTGGGACACAGCTTCAGAATGGGGTCAGTAACAGGTGAAGAGGTAATTAGGAAGAAACTGGCAGGGAGGGGCAGAAGCAAAGGGAGAGAGAGCTGAATGCAGACTCAGAATGGGGCAAACAATAACCCTAACAAATAGATCAAATTTAACCCTAACAAATAGATTTTTTTGCCATTTTTACTCATAATTCTAAAATATTATATAGAAACAGAAAAAAGTTAGGTGTGTGCAATCCTGAATGCAGTACAGCAAAATACCCGACACTGATAAGAATAATGATAAGATCTATGGGAAGATGCAACTTCTGACCGAATAATGAATATAAAGTGTTCATTTATAATAACATGAGTTCTTTTTGAATTGTCATATTTTGTCCATATTTTCACTTTTTTTTAATATAATGTTTTCACATTTAAGTCATTTCAGAATTCCTTGCTTTCTTTCTCTCATAAGAAAGTGTAAAGTATCTTTGAGGATTGGGGGGATCAAACTGGTTTTACCAAAAAAAAACATGGTTTTTTTCTGTTTTGACAAAACCCATGATTTATAAAGTTATTTTGCTTCGCACTGGCAGAAAAGAATCTGAGAGATATTTGAGATTTTTTTCCTTCTGTCTGACAGCCTGCCTTTGAAAAGCCAACAATTTTCCTTGACACTCCATTTGACCATTAGTGTCCATCACATCTCTGACTGCAACATGTCGGGTATCCATCTGAGAGTGTTTTAGAGAGAGATAGAGAGTAAGCAGAAGGTCTGTAGGGCAAACTGATTTAACTTTCATAAAATAGAGTTTCTTCAGGCAGTCAAAGCAAGATTGAAAGCAGTAGCCCCATTCTTATCCATGGCTTAATGTAAGGAGCAGAGGTGCCTTCCCACACACAGTGGTATGAATTAAAGCAAATGATTCAGGGAGAGAGAGAGAAGGACACCGCTAGAAAGGTGTTCTTTCAAAGAGATGTGCTCAGCAAAAAGGAAATGAAAAGGCAACTTTCCTATAAACTATATAATGGTCAGTGGCATCATCTCCAGGGTTGCCTTTGCTGCCGTATTTTCTTTGTCTAATTCATGTTTCTGTTGAAGACCAGGGTCCCGGATTGCCCCCACACCAACAGGTCTGTGAACTAATAAATCCTGGTTAAGATCAATGATGAAGGGGTTTATTTCTAATCATGCCTGTGAGAGATAACTTGAAATGCACCCTCTCCCTCTGGTGGGTCTCTAGAAATTCCCTGTGCTGGCTGACAGAGCGACTATAAAACATGCAGAATACCATCTGTGAAATTTCCCCATGGGCATGACTTCTAATCAACAGCAGTCATGGTGCTTTGTTCATTTCTTTTGTTCTGCTGATGCTCACGGCATTGCAACATCCAAACCCCTCAGTTCAGCTCACTCCTGATAATTGGACTGAGATTTTTCCCAGATTTATAAATATCTACGTCTGTGGTTCACAGGATGGAAGGTGCCATTTTTTTTTTTTTTTTTTTT